>JANAVB010006598.1:11313688-11427994 GCA_029216955.1 Iris pallida
GGGCGATGGTGGGGGTGGGTTGCTGGGGTGGGGTTTGGGTCGGGGCGGCGGGAAGAGGCGGGGCCGGTGGTGGTGGGGGTGGGGGTCGCTGGAGAGGAGGATTCGGGTCGGGGCGGCGGGGGTAGGTGGGGCCGGTGTTGGTGGTATGGGGGTCGCGGTTGTGGGGGTGGGGGTCGGGGGGCGTTTTGGGTCGGGGCAGCAGAGGGAGGCATGGGCCGGTAGTGGTGGGGGTGGGGGTCGCGGTGGTAGGGGGGGGGTCCCTGGGAGGGGGGCAGTTTCGGGTCGGGGAGGCGGGGTGCGGCGGGTTTCGGGTCGACGGTGGGGATGGCGGTCGACGGTGGTGGGGGTTGGGGTGGGGTGGGGTGGGGGTGTGGGTCGCGGTGGTGGGGATGGCGGTCGGCGGTGGTGGAGGTGGGGGTTGGGGGCCGGGGCCGGTAGTAACACACACACACACACACACACACACACAAAGTATCGGTATCAGAATATAACTTAGTATATAAATTAGATATATATAAACTTAGTATCAATGTTCAAAGTATCGGTATCGGAATCAGTATTGGACTATTCCTATGAGTATTGGTATCGGTATAAATTAGTATTTATATATATATATATAAACTTAAAAAAAAAAATATAAACTTAGTATCAAGGTTCAAAGTATCGGTATCAGAATCGGTATCGGACTATTCCTATGAGTAATGGTATCAACGATATCGGTAGTATCAGCGGTTTCGGATCAGAGTACATTAGAATAATATATAAATTAGTATATATATATAAACTTAGTATCAAGGTTCAAAGTATCGGTATCGGAATCTGTATCAGACTATTCCTATGAGTATTGGTATCGGCGATATTGGTAGTATCGGTGGTTTCGGATCAAAGTATCGTAGAATAGTATATAAATTAGATATATATAAACTTTGTATCAAGGTTCAAAGTATCGGTATCCGACTATTCCTATGAGTATTGGTATCGACATTATCGGTAGTATCGACGGTTTCAGATCGGAGTATCGTAGAATAGTATACAAATTAGTATATATATATAAACTTAGTATCAAGGTTCAAAGTATCAGTTTCGAAATCTGTATCGGACTATTCCTATGAATATTGGTATCGGCGATGTCGGTAGTATCAGCGGTTTCGGATCGAAGTATCGTAGAAGGATATATATATATATATATATATATATATATATATATATATATATATATATATATATATTATATATATATATATATAAGATATCTTAGTAGTAGCTAGGTAAGTGTTGAAAATTAAATTTACTTATGCCAAGTATTTTGGGCCTATCAGAGTTATAGATTTTTTCGAAAATCTAGTATAATGCTGATTACCTCAAAAGGCTTGCATAAGTAAGAGTGTATATCGTAGGCGGAATCGGTATCACCATGAATCTCATGGCTTGTTCTACTAGAGCATAATATAAAACCAAACGTGTAAAGCAGAGCATCACATTCACAATATTAGAAGGAAAAAATTTACGATGGGTGGGAGGGCGAGCCAGAATCCTTGTGATAGGACATGTTCCCGATCAAAAATATAGTGAAATCATCTTTCACATTCTTTCCCCCGACCCTACTATGAAGAAAGACGTTCACTTCTTATAATATCGAATGAGGAGCAGGGATGTAGAGGGAGGGTCGGAGGGGGGCCTTCTTGAGAAGCAGGGGGAAGTAGAGCGATGAAGTATCGGTATCGGACTATTTCTATGAGTATAGGTATTGATCATTTAGGCAGCGTCTAGGTGGTAGGGTGAGCTAGAATCCTTTCAAAGGATTATGGCTCGCCCTACTACCTGCTGAGGAGGTTGAGAGAGTTGAATGAGAAGCAAGAAAGTATCGGTATCGGACTATATATTTTTAATTGTAAATCTGTTTACTTTGCCTTACGTATGGGTAACAGTATCAGACTATTTCTATGAGTATCGATATTGATCGCTTAGGTATCTAGGCGGTGTCTAGATGGTAGGTAAGTGTTGAAAATTAAATTTAAGTATCGGTATAGAGTGAATATCCTAGAAGGATATTTATAAGATATCTTAGTAGTTGCTAGATAAGTGTTGAAAATTAAATTTACTTATGCCAAATCTTTTGGGCCTATCAGAGTTATAGATTTTTTCGGAAATCTAGTATAATGCTGATTACCTCAAAAGGCTTGCATAAGTAAGAGTGTATAGAGTGTATATCGTAGACGGATGAGTGTATAGATTTAACCTCCCTACTCCCCTTCTTCTCATTCGGGTCATGAGGCATCCTATTTCGCATCATATGATATACATCTCTATCAAAGCGTGGAAAAGTGTAAAAATATTAATATTAACCAAGGATCAGTATCAGAATCAGTATCACCATGAATCTCATAGCTTGTTCTAACAAACATAATATAAAACCAAATGTGAAGCAGAGCTTCACATTCACAATATTAGAAGAAAAATTTTTTCGATTGGTGGTAGGGCGAGCCAGAATACTTTCAAAGGATTTTGGCTCGCTCTACCACCAATCGCAAATTTTTTCTTCTAATATTTTGAATGTGAAGTTTTGCTTCACACGTTTGGTTTTATATTATGCTCTGGTAGAACAAGCCATGAGATTCATGGTGATACCTATTTCGATACCGATCCTTGGTTAATATTAATATTTTTTACACTTCTCTACTCTTTAGTTGAGATGGATATCATATGATGCGGAATAGGTGGCACCAGATGGCAGCTGCACCGGGAGTTCCAGTCATCCATCTCCTCTGGATATTGATCTTGCTGGCGTGGATCCTACTTATGCGGAGTGGCTGAGGAGGAGATCTCTCTGCACGTAATAATATATATATATATATATATATATAATATATATGATTTTTGATCGAAATTGTTTCCGGTAGACTTATTTATGGGTTATACTTGGATGGTTTTACAACTCTTGACGGATTTTTATTTTTTAGACATGGTCATTTTATAGGCTTGGATGTTTTTGGATGCTATTAGCTAGACTTTTATTATATAGAAATTCAACGGAGGGTTGCTCCAGGTCTCATTAATGTATGTTGGTTTGTGTGATGTATTTGTGATAGATATTTGTATATTGGTGTGTGATGTATATTGGTTTGTTGGTGCATTGATGTATTTTAGTTTGTGTGATGTATTTGTGATAAATATTTGTATATTGGTGTGTGAGGTATATGATTTAGGTTTGTGTGAGGTGTGATGCATATTGTGCTGTTGCGACATTTCGGATGTTGTACGAACAAGGAATGCTGTATTTTATGTATTTTTTCAAAATTTTTCATTTAGCGACGGACTTGCGACGAAAGGTGACGGCTGAGCGACGAAGTATTCCGTCGCTAACTGGAGAATTTCCAGTTAGCGATGGATGTCGACGAATTCGTGACGGATTATCCGTCGACAAGGTTATGGAAATATAATCTGTCGCTAAACCGTCGTTCTTCTGTCGAGTATTAGCTACGGCTAGCGACGAATTCATATTAGATTTTTCATATCAGAAACTCTATGATACGCAGTTATCGACATATTACCGACGGACCTGTCCGTTACTAAAAAGTAGTATAAAAACTTTCTGATAATTGATTTGACGGAAATCCGTTAGCTAGTCGTCGCTATATGTTCGATCCTTGATGACGGCAATCCGTCGCTGAACAGACGAATAACGACAGAATAGCGACAGACTTTGTTTAGCGACGGGCTATTTTTCGACGAATTTTTTCAGCCAAATTCTTTTGGTTAGTCGTCGTTAAGTTGATTTACCGACGGATTAGTGACGGATATTAATTCCATGTATTTTAGTAGTGAGAAGTGGAAGTCACATATCATTAGTGAGAAGTGGAAGTCACATATCATTTGTACTCGAAGGGTTTCACGTCGAATTACTATCAGTGGAGCGCACGAAGAAATTGTGTCTTTAGCATCGGAGTATGAGCCTTATGTGGATGTCCACAACCACGCTGCTTACGACGATGGGTTGGTGAACATAGTTTTTGATACAGGGGCCTAGTTTCGATCCGGACAATCATGATGTACCTGAGGAGGCACCGAACGCCGATTCTGTAAAGTTCATGGATTTTCTAGAGAATATAAGGACTCCATTATATCCTGGTTGTGAGGATCGTTCACCGTTGGAGGTGGTTACAAGATTGTTGAGCATCAAGTTCGATTTTAACATGTCGCAAGATTGCTACAACCGACTTTTGGAGTTAATTATAGAAATATTGCCTGAGGGTGCTAAGTTTCCTAAAGACTTTTATCGGTCTAAGAGGATGGTGAGATCGTTCTAGATGGGATACGAAAAATTGATGTATGTCACAACGGGTGCATGTTGTACTACAAAGACGACAAGGATGAAGACCTGCAGATTTTGTGGTGCTGATCGCTACAAGGGCAGTGGTAGAGGAAAGTCTGTCGGTGCAAGGAAGCCTGTCGATTCGATGCACTACTTGTCGTTGACGTCGCGGTTGCAGCAGCTATTTATGGTGAAGGAAACTGCAGAAAACATGAGTTGGCATAAGCGAGAATAGACCGAAGGAGTGTTGGATCACCCATCTGATGGAGAATCATGGAAGCACTTTGATCGAGAGTATCCAGATTTTGCTTCTGATCCGCGTAATGTCAGATTGAGTCTCTACTCTGACGGTTTTGCCCCATTCAGACTTTCGAGATCCCAGTATTCTTGTTGGCCTGTGATCGTCACTCCGTACAACCTACCGTCTTGGATGTGCATGAAGACTTCGTATATCTTCCTCACCATTATTATCCCAGGTCCGAACAATCCAAAAGGAACATCGATGTGTATTTACAACCATTGATTGATGAGTTGAATCAGCTGTGGGAAGTAGGTTCCAACACGTACGATGTTTCTAGAAAACAAAATTTTTAGATGCGGGCAGCACTTATGTGGACCATCAACGACTTTCCGGCCTATGAAGTGTTATCGGATGGGGCACGCATGGTCGTCTTTCATGTCCGTATTGCATGGACCGCACTAAGGCTTTCCGTTTGAAATACGGAGGCAAACCTTGCTTCTTCGATTGTCATCGACAATTCCTGTCGAAGGATCATCCGTACTGGAGGAACATGAATGCTTTTCGTGCTAGCGTTGTGGAGAAGGCTAATCCACCGCCAAGGTGGCCCGGATACACGATATAGGAAGAGGTAAAAGATTTAACAGAGCTATTAAAGAGCCTGCTAAGGGCTACAAGTGTGACAGATTTGGTCGCACTCATAACTGGACGAAGAGGAGTATATTCTGGAATCTTCCATATTGGAGCACCAATCTGATTAGACATAACCTTGATGTCATGCATATCGGTTGTGTAAACTTTGGATATTGGTTGGTTGGTTGTAGACTGGGGTTGAATGTTATACACTTAAATATTGGTTGTAGACTTTGGATATTGGTTATAGACTTTGGATATTTTAGTGTTTGTTATACACTTTGTGTTGGTTGTGCACTTTGGATATCGGTTGTAGACTTTTAGTATTATTTGTGTTGATTGTTATACTGTTGTGAATTATCGGTGTTGAGTATTCCACCAAAGGGGTCGGCGAACCCAGAAGAAAATGTACTTCTGTGTATTTATTGTTATTTATTAAACTGCAGGAAGAAAACGTGATTTTGTGGACATTCTGTAATTTTTTATTTTTTTGCAATTTAGCGACGTTTACCGACGTTTAGCGACGCAGGAAAACGTCGGTAAGTCAGTAGGTATACCGACACTTACCGACGTAATTGTGCATCGGTAAGCGTCGGTAAACTTCGATAAACGTCGCTAAATGTTCAAGGATTTTTCCTCGTTAACGGAATCGGTAAACGACGGTAAGTATTCTAAATACGTCACTAATAGTTCCAGGATTTATCGACGTGTATCGACGTAATAAACGTCGCTATATTACCGACGGTGCGTCGGTGAACGTCGGTAAATGTTCCAGGATTACCGACGTACTTTTGCATCGGTAAGCGTCGGTAAGAGCGACGATTAGTGACGTTTTACCTGTTAGCGACTAGGTTTTCCGTGACAACAATAAAACGTGCTAAATACGTCAAAAAATAAACTTAGCACATTTTTAACCTTTTTAGCGACGTTTTTGGGTGTCACTAATATGACTTATTTTGGTAGTGTAAAATATTTAGGCATAACTTTCTGAATTATCAAACTTTCTGGACATATCTATTATGCTGTAGGTTAACTAGAATTAATTATAACTTTTATGTTTAGTTAATATTCTTTATTTAGTATTTTAATGGGCATCACATAGTAAGATTTAGAAAGATGGAGTTCTCACATGACTGTAAGAGTTGCAACTGACCAGGCCCTTGGGACCCTGGCATTGATACAACGACAACAACAAGAAGGCCTTTATCCAAAAATTGTGGGTTGGCTGTCAGAATCTTTTCATCTTTTAATTCTGTTAAGGGCTGTCCTCTGTAACATTATCAAAACCATATCATTCTTTACAGCGTCAATCCCAGTTCATGTATGCCTACCCCTATAACTACCAATTCCTTGAGGTAATACCTTATCGCTTCTAACCAGTGCATGTATTCATCTATGTTGCACATGTCCAAACCATCTAAGACATCTCTTATCTTATCCTTAATTGGCTCCACCACCACCATCCCAGGAATAGTGGAATACACTCATCTTATCCTACCTTCCAATGTATTGCCACTCATCTATTGTAGTATCACCAGAGCGTAATTACCACACGCTAAAAATGAATTTTGGATTGCTCTAATGCTCATGTTAGGTGGTCTCCTTAGCATTGATCATTTTTTGCTCATCATAATATTATTCTCAGACCATTTTGGTTGTGCCTAAACTTTCCTAGAGAACTTAAGTCCATTTTTCCAGTATTGGAGGCGAGATTCATATTGGCATTAGTTGAAGAAGACACTAGTTTGTAAGGCTAGGATAATTTTGAAGTAACACGAATACTCTCAAAATCAGCAACACAAATTCTTCAGCAACACGAATACTCTCAAAATCAGTGTCATGACAATCATGTATCAGACATGATACAAACACTCCAAAATACACTAAGACATGCCAAAACAATAAAGTGTTTGTGTCATAGTATATGTATTTAGGTACTAAAAATGCTTGCCTACGCTTGTGCCCAGGCAAGAAGCTTGGTGCAAAGGGAGGTTGAGCCTTGCAGCTTTAGCCTTGCTTTTTCTGAACAAGTGTAACCTTATATAAGGGTCCATTATCATTGTCGACCCGTCGGTTATCGGTGGATGTACCCGTTTGGGAGACATTTAAACCACCTAAAGAGGAAGGTAAAAAACAAGGCTTGGGTCGAGGGTTCTATTTGTGAAGCCCATATTCTCGAGGAGATTATAAACTTCTGCTCGACGTATTTCAAACCGCATGTTGCTACGAATAGAACGAGGGCTCCGAGAAACGACGACGGATATCAAGAATCTAATGATATAATACTAAAGTATTCAAAGCGTCCGAAAAGCCTTCGGAGAAAATGAAGAAGAGATATGAATGACGAACTCAGTTGTATATATTACTCAATTGCGACGAGGATGAAGTGGAGAAGCAGAAGGGTAAGTAATTAATGATGAGTTTACGTCATCTCAATGTAATTGTATAAGCTAATATTATTGTACTAATCGGCCTTTGTTTCGTTGTTTTTCAGCACATATAATGGTGAATTGAGGTCGGTTAGACCCTACTTAACAGACGAAGCATTAGAATAAGAAATGAGACGTCATTTTCCTTCTTGGTTGAGCGAATATGTAAGCAGCTTGATAATTACTGGTCTCTTATAATGCAATTGCGTAATAAATAACTTACTATCTCTTCTTTGGTATTCAGGTCGATCGTCTAATTTCATCCAAGATTGAATTAATTAGAACTCTTGCCAAGGGACCAATTATTGCCATTAAAATATGGCCAAGTCACTACAACAAATAGGGCCTACAATAGCAGTTTTCTATAGCGTTCAAGTGTCCCTGCTATAGAATGTTGTCAACAGCATTCTTTCAGTAGTGCTATTAAAATATCTATGTATAGCATTTTCTGAATGCTGTAGAATCTATAACATTATCTCACTACAAAAAAAAACCTAGGTTGTCCGGATTAGAAAAGTATTCATAGTATATTTTAAAAAAATGATTCCAAAATTTTCTTTCCCCTACGGATCAGCCCGCTTTTTTTCATTCATGAAATCTCCCCCCTTTTTTTCCTTCTCCAAAAGCTAATGTTATTCCCATTTCCCTCCTCTCTCTCTCTCTCTCACGATTCAACTCCCTCTTCTCTCTAGCTCTCACACACAGACCCCATCCTCTCTTTCTTTCACAAGCAAACCCTATTTTTTTCCTAATGGGGAAGCTACTCCACGTCGCATCTATTTTCTCTAAGACGCTCAAGCCGGGACCCCACTCTCGTCGACGGATCCGGTCACCCCACCGATGGCTCCCTCTCAATGACTGGACTCGAGACCCCAATTTTATTTGCCGCTTCTGCAAATTTTTGGTGCTGCTCTAGATCCCAATAAAGAAGGTTGGCTGTCCGGCATGGAGGGCTTCGCTCGGACGGTGGCTGTGGTGTCGCTCATCACCTCAGCGAGTAGCACACGTGCAGCCCCAGCCGAGGATCTCTCCTCCAAGGAGCTCTCCACCTCCTCACTTCAGTAGGTACTTTTAGGGCAGATCTAATTTTAGGGCAATAAGTTTAGGGAAGAAATTTTAGGGCATACATTTTAGGGCTTGAACACCACTTTTTTGTAAATGCTTGAACACCATATGTTTGTAATAATGTCACAGAGGGCTATCGATTCAGAGATCAGGGCTATTCTTCACTGACATGGGTGAGCATTCTGTGTCGAGTTACTGCACCTGGCCTCATCTTCTCTGGCAAATGCTCTCATGTGCGGAGATTCAAAGCTGGGCTGTGCTACTAGTCATCGACAGTGAGAAGTATTGGTGATACTCGATCCTCTGTCTTGCTAGGTAAGTCGTCGACATTGAGCAGTATCTCATGAGTAGTGACGTGTTTATATATTTCTGAGTAGTGACTTGTTTATATATTTTATTTTAACTTTCGAAGTGTTAGGTTTGATTCTTGCCATTGTGCTTAGTAAGGGTGCTGGCTATTTGTATTCGGGACAAGTAATATTGGGAAAATTTGTAGATCCAAATTTAGTTTGCTCAGTTTTTTTCCAACACCAAATGTCTTTAAACTATACTGTATGCAATTTCTTAGATCCTCATTTATTGTCCTTGTTATAGAAGTTAATTATTGATTTCCTTGACTTGTCTGGACCTAACATAGTTCTTCCTGATTAGAGCTGGGTTCAGGCTGATCCCACGCGCAAAGACAATTTTTTTCCCATGTGCTCATATCTTAGTAAAGTTTGCATTTAATTTTCTTGGTCCATCCGTCATTTCTTTGGTATATAAAAGTATATGAACTTATTTGACAAATCTTGGCCTATCCTCGTTATGCCTTTTCTTGTTCCTTTTTCATTCTGGACTTTTGCCTTTAGTTTATTTTCAAAGATGATTATATATACTTCTACATGCACTAGTTGAATTCATGATTGCAGCCAACCTCATGCAATTTGTAGTACCAGGAAATCTCTTTGGTCTCCCAGCATTTCTGTTCCTATAAGTTGGAAG
This sequence comes from Iris pallida, assembly GCA_029216955.1. NCBI lineage: Eukaryota > Viridiplantae > Streptophyta > Magnoliopsida > Asparagales > Iridaceae > Iris > Iris pallida. Next base: position 11,323,350 of record JANAVB010006598.1, read on the forward strand.
TTTATTTTATATTACTATTTGTTATATTTCCATATTCTTAACGAAAAATAACTGTTAAGCAATGCGGAGAGAAATGGTCGGCATAATCTCTTATCAGTCATTTGCATATTTTTCTCTTCATATCATGTATTTCTGTAGCTGTATTTCTCTGAAAATTTTCAGGATATGCTCAAACATGAGTAACACATTGTCTAATTTTATGAACCAATGATGTGAGATAAACTTTGAAGCTGGGTATGTAATTGGAAGCTTCTTAGGGGAAGGTAATGAAGGAATGGGAGTAGGTGAGGCTGTCATTCATAAGAAGAGTTGTTTTAGGGAATTGGTGAGACTCGAAAGATTAATAGATCTTAGGAGTTAGGGTGGAGAGCTTAGTGAGGAATTTCTGAGATGTTAGAATGGATGCATCTGAAAAAGAGGGAGATCATGGAACGATATGCATCACTTACACCCTGTTCAGGCTACACCTTATACGATCTTCCAAGCCATCTTTGGGAATGGATATGCAGTAAGTTATTGTCCTTCCTAGAAGTTTCTTTCCAATGCCATTCACATTTCAAAACTACCATTTCTGATGTTTATTTTGTTACAACTTACAACTCTTAATGTATACTTATGGTTTTGCAAGGTTGGAGTGTTGGATGAAGAAAAAAAATCCTTCCAGTTGGAGATGAGATCACTGCTAACTGGAGAGGAGATCACTGCTGTTGGCATCTGTAGGACACAACATGGAATCGTTGAGATCAAATCATGTCCAGAGCTTCCATGTTTCTTGTAAGGAAAATTCCTTTAATTTTTTTCCTTCTCTAGCCCAAGTAATTGGGTTTCTATATGTGTTTACATGCGGATGCCCATACTGAATTTTGCTACTGATAAATAATGTAGGTAATTTTAGTACTTCAATTTTTTTGGCTTCTCTTAGTACTGGTTAATCACAATTATGCAGCCACCTGATTAAATTGGATTAAGTGGTCGATTAGTCAGCCTATTACGATTAAAACTTATTTTCCTCTGTCTTGTGGTATGTATACGTGAAATGTAGCTTCGGTGTGGCTTATGTTTACTTAAAATGGCATATTCAAAATTTTCTCATGTTGTTGAACGACTCTTTTGATAAAGGAAAATAATTTCAAACAAACAAACTTCAAACTAACTTGAGGTTTTAAATGAAGCATATGGAAGTGATTCTAAAAGAAGAAGATGCGAAGGATTGGATTTACAAAGGAGAAGGAGCTGCAAATATGTCTTGAGCTATCATGGTTCTTCTTGCTCTCTGGTTAGTTTTGTAGTTCTCAGTGATTTATCTTCATTACTTATAATGTGTAAATCTCTTTGCTTTGTTATATATAGTTCTCTTTATGATCAGTACATCTGTTAGAATTTTATATAGTATTTTTCCTTAAGACAATTATATCCAATGATATTTCTATGGTCATGCATAGCAGCACTAGGCTTGTCATTCTGAATATTTGATGGAACCATAGTCTAGCGAGATAATTGTTTGTTTCTTCAGGCTTTTAGTTTTGAAAATTGACCTTTTTGATTTGATATCTTTCTGCTTGTTTCAGTAATAAATTTTTATTCTATAATGCTTTGAATAATATCTTCCTGCTTAGAGTATGATAAAATATTCTCCAGATGATGATAACTTTACTAGTACACCTCTATCTCTAATATGCACATTGCTTTGGAAGTCTGTAAGCATGGATTTCGGTAATTACTTCCTCTCTCTTACTTGATAGACATTTCTGATAAGGTTATATTAATGGCGACCTTTGATTATTGGTGGAGCAGGTTGGCAAAGTATTATGAATTCAAAAGGTTCTCAAAGACAAAGGCCAATCTACAAATGGTTGTGTTACCCTATCTAGACACGAAAAGCTATTATGGGAAGATATTGAAGAACTTGTAGAATCCACTTCAAAAGAAGTTGCTGAAAAAGTTTTTGTGAAGCGTGTTATGAGTCCATTCTTAGACCCCATGCACATAGATGGTGGGGTATGTATATCTGGACAATCTCTTGATAAATGAGTGATGATTCATGTCTAATTCAAGCATTAAAAGTTTAAAACTCTATACACGATCGTCAAGGATTCTAGTAATCGACACAACCTTTGGTTTTTTGCGTGAAATACTGATTTTTAAAATTTTAAAGTTGATAAATGTTTCTTGGGTTTGATTTTTCCAGTTTTAAGACCCTGTCCTTGAAATCCAATGAAGACTTATGAGTAAGGGCATTTCATTCTTATAGGGACCCACTTTAGATCTTTCAGGTGTTTGAGTTTTCTGATGTTATCTTAGGGATTTTTCTGAACGTACCCTTTACCTATAACTCTACAACTCTACATACCGAGATCTTAGATAACAGTAAACAAGGAAAATGGTCATGTGACTACATAATACATTATTTTCTTCCAACTTATGGTCCAAGTGATACTGCAGCCTAATCATTCACGCCATCCTAGCAGATTTGCATTGCTGTTTCTAAGCAATTCCTGGTGTTGGTTGAGAAGAATGTCAACAATCAACGCCCCACTTGGCGGGTTGAAGCGGCTGGGGTTGACACTCTTTGTGATTATGTGCTTCTTATTTCTGACCATTCAGTTTTCCCGAGCAGTAAAGGTTAGTTCTCTTATTGCTAGTTGAAATGTTTTACATACTTCTTTCTCTTATGAACCCATGATGTTAACGGCGATGTGATACATTTGAATAATAATGAGTTGCCTTTATTGAGAAATAAGGACAACCCTCAGGCTGTTGAACCTGGGGACTACCCTTCCATGCCCTTCGCTACGAAAATTTATAGTGCTCTGTGCAGTTATTATTGGTTATTTTTGAAAGGAGGAAATATGTGAAGTTGTTCCTTAATATGAACATTTTTCTTCAACTCTGTGCTACTATGGTAAGGGCTAGTTTATTTTCAGTTTCATTGTTCTTTTCTTTTAACTGTAAGTTAAACAAACCATCATTATTTTTCTTTAGCCATCCATTACTTGCTGAACAATGATTGCAGAGTTGTTTACATAAGTTATGATTTAATAATGTTTAACGAGTTGGAAGAGGTTTTACTATTGTTTTTCTGTTTGTCCTAATGTAAAGAAGTTAGCCAAGCATATAATGGTATATAATATTGAACATGGTCTGATTCAACTACAATAGGAGCATTACAATATTTGGGTTGCTGTCCTGGCTGCATGCACAAACAAATGCCTCTACTGTTCATTGAGATGCCTGTCTAAGAGAAATAGACAGTTAGAACAACGTAGATAGAGTGGGACAACTTGCAAATCACTTACCATAAACTATGTAATCAGTAACATTCTGCCAAATAAGTCTTACATTGTGCTCTTGTATCATATGGAAGTTTGTAAAAGTTCTAATCATAATCCCTTAAGTTGGATTGGCAATTTGTGCTAGGAATATTGTGATCACTCTATTATAAAAACTGCCAGGTATCTGCTAGATATCTCTTAGTTCATTTTATGGTGTCAAATATTTCTATCTTATTTTTTATCATAATGTGTTTTCTTCTCAATTTTGTGTAGGTTGGCGTATATGTTTTGATGGTTGTGGATAGCTGCTAGAAGGAAAGAGCCGATCAAGCTATTTTTTGGCCTACAGATATTTGTAAATGGAATAGTTTATTTTGGACTACAGATACTTTGTAAATGGAATGGTTTATTTTGGCATACAACTACTTTTTCTACATCTTGAATTTTTTAGTGACTACTACTTTTTGTACATCTTGAATGTTCTAATGAAATATTTCATAGTTTAGCAAATCTTTCCTTCTTGATTGATCGAAATGCAAGTTACGATTGAATTTGTTTGCGATTATTGTTATTTATATGTGATACAAAACAGGTTATGAAATATGAAATTTTGTAGTAGATATGAAATAATATGAATTTCTGTAGCAAGTTTATAGCACTCAAAACGTCTAAATTGCTGCTACCACGATAGCATATGATGAACGCTATAATAAATCAAACCATCTATAGCGTTCTTGACAATCAATTCATCAAACGCTATAAATCTCCACAGCATTCACAAACGCTATAAATAATCCACAGCATTCATAAACGCTATAAGTAATCCACAGCATTCACGAACGCTATAAACAATCTACAGCGTTCTAAATGCTATAAAGTATTTACAGCATTCATAAACGCTATAAACCATCAACAACATAAAAGAACGCTATAAACCTTCTACAGCATTATCGCTATAATGTTATAGCGTTCACATGTCTGGACATATTATAGCGTGGGCGATCATAGCAGACAGAATATGCTATAGAAGGCTTTCTATAGCGTTCTGCGCATGCTATTATAGACCATATTTGTTGTAGTGAGTTATTGTGTGAACAACTTTAGGTTCAAGTCGACAAATCTTCCGATCAGAGACAGCTTCCTGGATCTTGATTCCACGAAAAACAGTTGTTTGTGTATCAAATCTTCGAACTACAAAGACGTCGATCCAGGAAATGATTTTTTTGGTATCTTGTGAGAGATTATGGAGTTGACATATAATTATGGCAGGAACCTGAAAAGATCGTATTGTTCAAGTGTGAATGGTTCGATCCGATTGAAAATCAAGGTTAGAAAATTGACAAGCATGGTCTTGTGGATATAAACTACAAGCGTAGATATCAAGGCTACGAACCATTTGTCCTATCAACTCAGGCTCTGCTCGTGTACTTCACAGCTTATCTGAGACGGGGAGCAACGAAGTCTGACTGGTGGGCAGTATGCAAGACTAAAGGTAGAGATACTTTTGATGTTGACGAAAAAGCTTATCAGGAGGACAAGCTACCTCTTGTAACCAATATTTTTGATGTGGACTCCCCGAAAGTTACGCATTACACACTAATATAGAATGTAGAATTATCCGAAGAGGAAGACGAAGTCGACGAAGGCGAAGATAAAAGTGAAGATGAGGAGGAGAGAAGATTAGGTCGAGGAAGACGAACAAGATGAATATTCTAAAGATGATTGAGGGAGATGTACTTTTATTTCTTATTATGTAGAGTTGGTTATTATCTAGTCTTGGTTACTATCTGAACTTAGATGTTTCTTAGAATATACTATCTGGATTTAGATGTTTTTGTAAAATATACTATCTGAACTTAGATGTTTCTTGTAGAATATACTATCTGGACTTAGATGTTTCTTGTAAAATATCATCATATGTTGTCTTGGTTATTATCTTGTCTTTGTTGTACTTTCATATTTCTAGTCCCTATTATTTGTTGTATCATCATATGTTGTTATCAGGTATGACAGGTCGTCGCAGATCGTTCTGCATGTCCCGACGTGGGGGAGGACGGGGTTCTTCTTCGGTACCTCCAACTGGTACTGACAGAGGACGGGGTTCTCCTTCGGTACCTTCTACTGGTACCGGCTCTGGATCTTCGTCGCCGAGTACTCGGACAGTACCTCCGCCTGCCACGACGCTACATGGCATATCTCCTGGGACGAATAGTTCCAGGCCTGAGACTGCTTCCGAGTCTAGCGTTCCTCCTGTTGATACGACGATGGAGACATGAGCAGATGGAGGAGGTTGAGCCGACGGCCGACCAGTATCAGGCAGATGATGCGTGCGCGCCTCTGGAGGATACGAGGACGGAGATCTGGGCCGACGGTACAAAGTAAGTATTTTGGTTTATCATTTTTTCTGTATTTATCATAAATTAACTTTTCTTATGAATATATGTCTGTATAGATATCGTCCCCCGTCAGTACAGAGACGCCTAGGCCACTTATTGAGGAATAATTATGGTGGTCCTTGGATAAACTACTCTGATGCTCCGGACGAGAGAAAGGCCTACTGGTTTGTGCGCTTCAAGGTTAAAATGCATTTTTTTTAACATAAATCATATAATTTATGCATATTATATATATAACTGATAAATATTGGTTTGCACTCTTCTAGGCTATGTTTTTAATTCTATCTGCCACACCGGGTCAAGCTGATCGAGGGGATGTTTCCTGCCGTCGCTGCTAAGCTGATCCGCGACGCTATTAATGATCAGAAGGCTCATGATCGTGCCGAAAAGTCGATCCAAAGTTGGATCATCCATGATCAGTGGACTGTGATGAAGGCTTGATTTGACGAGCGAAGGTATAAGAAAAAGTCAGAGAAGGCCAAGACGGCTAGGAAGTAGGGATCAAAGTGGTGCGGTGGGTCAATTCCGATGACGAAACATTTTTGTCGTTTGGTATGTCTTTTTATTTCAGAAATATTATTTTAATGCAAGTTCGATAAATTAGTAAAAGGTGATATATTTAATTACAGGTAAATAGGGGTGGTCACGTCAATATGGTAACCGTCTTCCGGGCAACACATAGGAAGGGCGGGAAGCTTATTGACTAGAGGGCCGAGAAGGCCTATGTAAGTATTACAATTCTATTTATTAATTTAAATACTTCGTGTTAGTTTTGATATAACTTAGTAAATATGCATGCAAATAAATATTTATGTAGTTAGTAATAATAAGTACATTGGACATTAGAAGTTATAGAGTATTCATGATTTCTAGGCCGAGTTTCAACGGCTTAAGGAGCGGGTGGCTGTTAGTGCACCTGCTGCGGGAGAGGCCGGTACTTTCTCGCAGCCTGCTCCAGCTCCGTCGGAAGACGAGCTATGGGTGACCGCCGTTGGTGTTCTCTACAGGGGTACGTACTACAGTACGAGATCCTATGGCGTCCTAGTTGCGACACAATCCTCTAGGACCTCCCCTGCTAGTGTGTATGGCCCATAGCCCTTCCAGGAGTCTGCCCGAGTCCAGCAGATGTTGGAGTCTGTCTGTGACGAGCTACTACGACGGATCCAGGAGCAGCACCATACGGACGATGCTGCGCTCCTAGCACGATTGGATACGCTCGACCGCAACATTATGGAGCACAAGGATATAACTGAGGACAGAGCGGGCATCACTGATCTTAGAGCGTCACAGAGAGCAACGTGACGGATCTGCAGGCATCACAGATGTCCATGGGCGAGAGGCTGACGTTGATGCAGGATTCGATGGTTGATAGCAGTACGAGGCTGTTATCTACCATAGATTCATACCACCAACGACTAGCAGTGTTGGAGCGTTATTGTCCTCCGGGTGCGCCTTTATCGTCGTCGACTAAGCCTTCTTTATTAGGGGTGCAACTCGGACGGGTTGGGTCGGGCTTGAGGTCAACCCGAGCCCAACCCGATAAATCATAAGCCTAGCTCGAACCCAAGCCCGGCCCGACCTCAGGTTCAACATATGAAGCCCAAGACCAAGCCCGGAGGATCGGATTTGGCTCGGGTCGAACTCGGGTTGGGTCGGGTCCATCGGGTTTATCGGGCTCTAATATACAAACTGAAACAATTTTAAACAAAAGTAATATTAAACACATAATTAATTAAATAGGAATCAAGTCTTGATCATTATAAATTAAAATAAAAACTAAAATAAGATTTAGGATAATGAGTTGAAGAATTTGGATGAAGAAGTTTAAAATTTTAATTTTTTATTTAAGAAGTATGACTCTATATATATATAAGTCGGGTTTCGGGTTCTTCGGGTAACCCCACATATGAACCCGAGCCCAACCCAATTTATGATCGGGTTCAAATATTTGAACCCAAATCCGAGTCTGAACCCGAGTATCTTCAACCCTAACCAACCCATTAACGAGTTTACCCGATCGGGCTCGGGTTTAGCCCGTCCAAGGTGCACCCCTATTCTTTATCGACACCGACGTCACTGCCTTCTTCATCGGTGACGATTTCACGGGAGGAGTACGAGATGTTTCTATCCTTGAGGCGCGGTGGTGCCCCTCCTCCTCCAGATCCGCTGTAGTCCGAGTTAAGACTGTTTGATGAGATGATATTTTAGTGTTTGTTTATGTTGTTTGTTTGTTTGTGTGTAGACTTTTAGTATTGGTTGTGTAAACTTTGGATATTGGTTGGTTGGTTGTAGACTGGGGTTGATTGTTATACACTTTGGATATTGGTTGTAGACTTTGGATATTGGTTGTAGACTCTTAGTATTGTTTGTGCTGATTGTTATACTGTTGTGATTTATCGGTGTTGAGTGTTCCACCGAATGGGTCGGCAAACCCAGTGAGAAAATGTGCTTCTGTGTATTTATTGTTATTTATTAAACTGCATGGAGAAAATGTGATTCGGTGGACATTCTGTAAGTTTTTTTTTGTAATTTAGCGACGTTTATCGACGTTTAGCGACGTTTATCGACGTTTAGCGACACAAGAAAAAATGTCGATAAACATCGGTAAGTCAGCAGGTATACCGACGCCTACCGACGTATCTGTGCGTCGGTAAGAATCGGTAAACGTCGCTAAATGTTCCAGGATTTTCCCTCGTTAACAGAATCGATAAACGTCGTAAGTATTCTAAATACGTCGCTAAAAGTTCCAGGATTTACCGACGTGTACCGACATAATAAACGTCGCTATATTACCGACGGTGTGTCGGGGAACGTCGGTAAATGTTCCAGGATTACCGACGTACTCAGTCGGTAAGCGTCGGTAAGAGCGACGATTTGCGACGTTTTGCCTGTTAGCGACCAGGCTTTCCGCGACAACAATAAAACGTTGCTAAATACGTCGAAAAATGAACTTAGCGACGTTTTCATCTATTTTAGCGACATTTTTGGGCGTCGCTAATATGACTTATTCTGGTAGTAGTTGGAGATGCTCTTTAGAGAACACTTTTTTTATCTCATTGTCTTGTGTGAATATCATCTTGCCACATGGAAAGACATTGTCTTGTGCCTCATGCCACATATGAATCACAACACAAAACAAGACAATATGGTTGTAGATGCTCTAACGGTTGGTAGTAGTCTTAGAGTGTCACGACCCGCACCCTGAAGAGGGTACGAGTACGTGGTTACGTCCAGCCTACGCCGCAGTATCGGCGGTAGAACGCTGTATATAGGGTCTGTAAATACTACGACTAAAACAGATAAATGTACCTGTACAGTATATACACTCCGAATGGAGGTGACATAGCAATACAGTGTCAATCACATATATCAATCTAAGGTAGATAGCATGGAAAGGAAAATACGATAGATAAAATAGGAAATGAGTCCAAGATCCACAAGTCAGATCTATACACAACATCCTTGGTCTCAGAAAATATCAAATAGATACTACAACTGACAGTGCTAGCTGGCTCGCAGGCCAGGCAAACCTAACTAGCTATACTACTCAGGTGAGCAAAATCTAGTGGCTCTACCAACAAGCCACTGTCTAAGTCTACTCCGTCAGACTCTACCCCATAGTAGGTCGGACAATCAGCCTCGGAATCATCTGCAATATGTCAACGGTATCCTGTCAGGAAAATGAGCAAGTACAAACACCAACAGCAGTTCCATATGAATTGACAAATTCTATAAGAGACAGTGTAATGAAATACAAGACAAAATCAACTGGAAATATATATCATGGTGTGAGTAATGAAAAACGACGATATGAATGTATATAAGGCGACTTAGGAACTGTTCGGAAAGCGAGTTACAACCCCTAAACCAAACAAGGACTGGGGCTGTAACCCTTCTCCGAACAGAACTTAGTTACCACAGATAATAAATATAAATGGTGCCTTGAGTTATTAGTGCGTCATGTGATCGGCTTGGAAGCATGCTCAAGCTTTCCATCTGACCGGCTACAACCAAATAACAAGTGTGAAGCAACAAGTATGAAGATAAGGCCGGTCACCATGGAAAGTTGTGAACAAGTAGCTATGGACAAGTGTCGAGTAAGTGTGAAATAACAAGTGGGTATTTTGATCACACAACCACTAATAACTCCCATCCCCGAATAGTATAAAAGATCCGGTCATAAACGTCATGACACGAGATTTAAGAGCAGGTGATCAGCGCACTCCAAGTCCATGTCTATACAAGTACAAGTAACATCGAGTCATGTACCAATATACCAAGTAATCCGGGCGGGACAACATTCATGACAGGATCCGACATATACTAGTACTGTGAATATCGTGTCTGGAAATCAAGTAAGACTACAACTGAATCGGATATAGTAGATATCAAGATAATGAAAACTATCAGTGAATGTACTCGCCTGTGGTCCATAAGCTGATAGGGTGAACGACGCTCAGAGTGATCACAGACCTAAAATAAGATACTATGAGTCAAACAGGGCTAAATACTGCAAAAAAAAGGAAACCAATTCAAGTCATGAATGCAAGTCTAAGTCAAAACTAGGTCAATCTAGGTCAGACTGAGTCACACTAGGCCATACTAGTTTACTAGGTCATACCAGGTCACGGGAGTCAATCCAAGTCAAATTAGGTCAACCTGGTTCAAGGGTTGACTTACAGTTGACTTTTGGTCAAAAAGTCAACTCTGGTCAACTCTGGTCAACACTGAGTCAACCCTGGGTCAACCCTAGGGTCAAACAAGTCTAATGTTGACCAAACTGTTGACTTTCAGTCAGCTGGTCAACTCTGGTTTGGTTTCGGTCAAATCGGGTCACTTAAAGGCTAAGTTTGACCCTCGGTGACTTTTGTGGCTTTTGGTCAAAAAGGTCAACCGACGTCAAAAATAGTCTGTGAGCACCATATTTGATCATTACCAACCAAGGGAATCGGTTCCAACTCTATCTTAGACTCCTAACACTAATACCCTATTTCCTAGGTAAACTAACATTTACTCTACCAAGGTAAATCCCGATACCTTGCCCATTCCCAAGGAAACCCCGTAAATACCCATGGTACTAGCCTAGATCCTTAGGGTAGCTAGATATCAACCTATCTAAGGTTTACCTACAAGAATTTTGGGTATCCTAGGTATCTAAGCTTGTTGGGATACATGGGTATGGTTTACCTATTACCTATCTACCATATATGAATTTACCCTCAACACTCTCACACTCAACCACACCAACCATCTCACATGATACACTCCTATATCTCACACACTATAGGCTCTCCTATAGGTTTCCTATTAGTTTAGCTATAGGATATACTATAGGTTACTAGCCACTCACTTGTAGGCTCTCACACACACACAACTCACAAAACCTCACAACACAAGAAATATATGTGCTGATTAAGTGGTATGGGGGGCTGATTTGTGGGGTTATAGGACAGATTTGGGGCTGTCCTTGGGACATGGAAGGACAGCAATATGGGGGTGCCAATGGGACATAAATGGACTATAAGGTTTGGAGGCTAATGACAAGCATTTGGGTCCTAAGGGACAGCACATAGGTGGGGAGTGGGGGGCTGTTTTGGACTGAAATTATGGGGATTTGGTGGGCTGTTTGGGACAGCAGTGGGGTTGTATGACAGCCAAGTGAGGTGGAATATGGGCTGTAATGTGGCCAAGATAGGGCTATTATTTGGGGACAGTAGAGGGTGCCATGGGGGCTGTTTAGTGGGGTTTTTGTGGACAGCAGGGAGAGGAGAAATGTGGACAGCCATGGGGGAATATAGGAGATCAAAATGACAGCCAAAGGGGCAGCATAGGCCCTGCTACGTGCGTTTGGACAGCAGTTCCCCCTTTCTAAACCACTCAACACTCCTCTATACCTCTATCTAACACTCTCTACCTCCTCTATTTCACACAACCAACCACTCCACCATCATTAAACACCACTCACACCTCTAAACACAAACACACACATGGCCATGCCATGCTTGGACGGACCAAGTGTTGTCTCCCCCAACACCAAACAATGCCACACACATCACACCATAGAATATATATCCCATATATAAACCAACACATTAATATAAAAATATAATATATATATAATATATATATATATATATAAATATAAATATATTATATATATATATATATATTATATATATATATATATATATATATATATATATATATATATATATATATAACATATGATATACAATAAAACAACCAAACTCTAAACAATAGGAAATCTGGAAACAAATCTCTAATAAATCATTTAATCAATATATGATAAAATACATGTGTCCATTAGGGACTTTTCCCACTAGGACACAACCATAACACAAAGGACACTCCTATGACCTCCAAATGGACACAAAATGGACACAAATGGAGATACAACCATGGGGGTCATTCCTACGGGTTCAAAATAATCTTATATGCATGTTGGGATGGATTAGAGGAGATTATACCTTCCGGGAGAGATTCAAAGGAAAAGCTTTCCGACTCGACACCGACACGTAGAGATTCCAAAAGGACACGAATGAGCTCCGAATCCTTCCAAACTTGAGGAGATCCTACCTTGGATTGAATGGAGAGGGAAGAAAGAAGATTTGGTGGAGAAATGGAAGGATTTGGTGATGGTTTGATTAGGGAAAGCTCTCAAAAAAATGGGGAAGAACAAGAGAGATAAATGACAGGGAAAATAATAAAGTGACTTGTGCCTATCCATGCCAAAAGTGGCCAACCATAATGGTGGGTTTTGTCCTATTAGAAAAGGTCAAAAAGCCCCTACACTAATCTATTAGTTAATACATGGAAGGGCTTCTAAGTCGTGGGTAGTTTGGTCAATCCTAAAATACTAATCCATATTAATACTAACCAAAATAATTAGTCTAGTCACTAACTAAAATAACCAACATGTGGGCCATGGCTAACAAGGGTGTTGGCCCGCTAGAGTCAAAACTACCCCGGATCCCCGATACAAGTCGAAACAAGTCGGAATGAGTTGAAATTCGAACCCGACTCAAACAACCCCAAAATAATACAAAAATAAATAATTCCAAAATAATTCAAAAATAAAAAATGATAAAAATACCCCTGTTTCTGGAAACTGGGGGTGACAAATCTATCCACCTCAAAAATTTCGTCCTCGAAATTAAAACCAAACAATAGTAAAATCTCAAATTCACATGTCATGGCTAAAAATTTAAAATGATTTAAAATCTCAAAATCAAGCATGAATTAAATGACTAAAAATTATAAAATTTAAAATTACTCTCAAATACAGGTCTATCCACCTTAAAAGAATCATCCAAAAACTTAAAACAAAGTAAACACAAAAAATTCATGCAATTCGATAATCGTATGCGTCTGTCCAATAATCATAATACTCAGAATCTCCGTCATACCAGTGAGCAAAGCTACGATAATCACAGAGTCCTTAACTACGGTACATACCTCTAGAATCATGGTATTTAAAATTTTCGCATTGCCGCTAGCTTGGCAGCGAAAACCTTAAATTCCCACACCCGAGAGATACGTCCATAGTCCGACTATATGTCCTCACTCTGCCTGCTAGCATGACCCTAGAGGATTCTAAAATCTCATAATCGAGACGACCTAGCCCACGACTTATCTCAGAAAATATCACATCACAAGAACAAAATTTCATCCAACGATCAAAGAACAGATAGAATCGAAGTTCAAGACAGTTTACGAAGGCAAATGCGGAAAGGAGATTCGAAAGATTGGAACCTGCTATCTGCTCTGCTACTGCCTGAGTGGGCTCAACTGTCATGGCGAAAGCTCGCCCCTGCTGGCCTCCTCTAGCTTGTCGCACTCTATCCTGGCCCGCCTGTCTGGCTGCACGGGCAGCACAGTCCCTCATCTGGTAATCTGGAGCTCCACAGAACAGACAAACTCCCAGTCTCAATCTATAGACCTCCCCGGTGTGCCCTATCTTCTTGCAGAAGACACACTAGATGGCCTGCCTCTGGCCCTGTCCCTGGTGCTGCTGGGCACACGCTGGTGCCTGCTGAAACTACAACTGATGCTGCTGCTGCTGAAACTGCCTCTGCTAGAATTGTGCGCTTCGCTGGCCCTCCACTCGAACTAGCTCCAAGAGCGTCACTGCTCCTCTTCGGCTTGAGGCCGAAGTCCTCCTCTGCAATCTGAGCCTCCATAAGGATCTGCTCGAAGGTTGCGTCTCGTCGCCCAGATGTGCGAGTGCGCACTGCATAAATGAGATCCCTCCTGAACTTCCGGGCCTTGCACCCCTCATCCTGAACCAAACTGGGTGCAAACCTGCTCAAGCGGAAGAACTCTGCTGCGTACTCGTCCACCGATGAGTTCCCCTGCACCAAACTGTCAAACTGCCCCTCCAAAGCTGACACGGCTACGTCCGGGTAGAACTTCTCCTTAAAGAGTTTCCTGAAGTCCTCCCAAGACAATCCCCTCACTGACGCACGTGGATCCGTACGGTACCAAGTCAGCGCTATATCGAAGAACTGGCTCGCTGCAGATGTCACCTACAGACCTCTCGGGACCTCTGCCAACTCCAGACTCCGCTGGACATCCTCTAGCCAGTTATCCTCGTATAGGATACCCTCGGTACCCTTGAACTCCCGCGGGTTCATCTTCCTGAAGTGGAGGTGTGTACCGGGCCTCTCCTGACCCTGCTACTGATCTGGTGCTCCATGAACTGTAGCCTATGCACCTCTCTCCACTGCTGCCATAGCTAGCTGATGTGAGTTCTACATAGTCTGTCGTAGCACCTCTGCCTAACGGTGCTGTGCCTCTGCCTGTGCTCTTTGTGTCTGCAGTATCTGCTGCAGAAGGGCCATCATCCCCTGGGTATCTGTCGGTAGCGGAGGCGGCTGTGAAAGGATATCGGGGATGAATATGGACGGTCCTCGCTGCTGGAGGTGGGAGACCTCTTAAAAACCGTCGCTGCTGCTCCTGCCTGAAGGGCAGGGACTGAGGTGGCAGCTCCCTGAACTGTAGCTCCTCAGCTGGAGGTGGAAGACCTCCGGGAACTGCCGCTGCTACTCCTGCCTGAAGGGCAGGGACTGAGACTACTACTCTCTCGACTGCTGCTCTCGTAGCCGGAGGTGGAAGACCTTCTGGATCTGACCTCTCTAGAACTGTACTAGGCCCTGCCGCCTGAGAAAGAGTCACCGTCATCCTGAAGACGAATTGAACCCAAGAGAACAATATGGCACATGATAAGATATTATCAAAGGAGGACAATTGAATTCAAATGCAAGAAGAGTTGTCATGGTAATCAAAAGATCAGAGTTTTTCCTAAAATGTGATTGAGTAACTCCTATCATACTCTAGATCCTACGTCCTAGTCGTAGGCTCGTAATTAGCACTCTAAGTCGAGCACCATTACGATATCGCACTAATTGCGACACAGACCTGCATGGGCCACCACAAAAAGTGTCACGACCCGCACCCTGAAGAGGGGCACGAGTACGTGGTTACGTCCAGCCTACGCCGCAGTATCGGCGGTAGAATGCTGTATATAGGGTCTGTAAATACTACGACTAAAACAGATAAATGTACCTGTAGTATATACACTCCGAATGGAGGTGACATAGCAATACAGTCTCAATCACATATATCAATCTAAGGTAGATAGCATGGAAAGGAAAATACGATAGATAAAACAGAAAATGAGTCCAAGATCCACAAGTCAGAGCTATACACAACATCCATGGTCTCAGAAAATGTCAAATAGATACTACAACTGACAGTGCTAGCTGGCTCGCAGGCCAGGCAAACCTAATTAGCTATACTGCTCAGGGTGAGCAAAATCTAGTGGCTCTACCAACAAGCCACTGTCTAAGTCTACTCCGTCAGACTCTACCCCATAGTAGGTCGGGCAATCAGCCTCGAAATCATCTGTAATGTGTCAACGGTATCCTGTCAAGAAAATGAGCAAGTACAAACACCAACAGCAGTTCCATATGAATTGACAAATTCTATAAGAGACAGTGTAAAGAAATACAAGACAAAATCAACTGGAAATATATATATCATGGTGTGAGTACTGAAAAAGGACGACGATATGAATGTATATAGGGCGACTTGGGAACTGTTCGGAAAGCCGAGTTACAATCCCTAAACCAAACAAGGACTGGGGCTGTAACCCTTCTCCCGAACAGAACTTAGTTATCACAGATAATAAATATAAAAGGTGCCTTGAATTATTAGTGCGTCATGTGATCGGCTTAGGAAGCATGCTCAAGCTTTCCATCTGACCGGCTACAACCAAATAACAAGTGTGAAGCAACAAGTGTGAAGATATGGCCGGTCACCATGAAAAGCTGTGAACAAGTAGCTATGGACAAGTGTCGAGTACAAGTGTGAAACAACAAGTGGGTATTTTGATCACACAACCACTAATAACTCTCCATCCCCGAATAGTATAAAAGATCCGGTCATAACACGTCATGACACGAGATTTAAGAGCAGGTGATCAGCCCACTCCCAAGTCCATGTCTATACAAGTACAAGTAACAAATCGAGTCATGTACCAATATACCAAGTAATCCGGGAACAATATCTTATGACAGGATCCGACATATACTAGTCCGTGAAATATCGTATCTGGAAATCAAGTAAGACACTACAACTGAATCGGATATAGCAGATATCAAGACAATAAAAACTATCAGTGAATGTACTCGCCTGTGGTCCTGAGCTGATAGGGTGAACAGACGCTCAGAGTGATCACAGACCTAAAATAAGATACTATGAGTCAAACAGGGCTATATACTGCAAAAAGAAAACCAATTCAAGTCATGAATGCAAGTCTAAGTCAAAACTAGGTCAATCTAGGTCAGACTGAGTCACACTAGGCCATACTGGTTCATACTAGGTCATACCAGGTCACTGGGAGTCAATCCAAGTCAAACTAGGTCAATCTGGTTTCAAGGGTTGACTTACAGTTGACTTTTGGTCAAAAAGTCAACTCTGGTCAACACTGAGTCAACCCTGGGTCAACCCTAGGTCAAACAAGTCTAATGTTGAACAACTGTTGACTTTCAGTCAACTGGTTAACTCTGGTTTGGTTTCGGTCAAATCGGGTCGCTTAAAGGCTAAGTTTGACCCTCGGTTGACTTTTGTTGACTTTTGGTCAAAAAGGTCAACCGACGTCAAAACTAGTCTGTGAGCACCATATTTGATCATTACCAACCAAGGAAATCGGGTTCCAACTCTATCTTAGACTCCTAACACTAATACCCTATTTCCTAGGTAAACTAACATTTACTCTACCAAGGTAAATCCCGATACCTTGTCCATTCCCAAGGAAATCCCGTAAATACCCATGGTACTAGCCTAGACTCCTTAGGGTAGCTAGATATCAACCTATCTAAGGTTTACCTACCAAGAATTTTTGGTATCCTAGGTATCTAAGCTATGTTGGGATACATGGGTATGGTTTACCCTATTACCTATCTACCATATCATGAATTTACCCTCAACACTCTCACACTCAACCACACACAACCATCTCACATGATACACTCCTATATCTCACACTCATAGGCTCTCCTATAGGTTTCCTATTAGTTTAGCTATAGGATATACTATAGGTTACTAGCCACTCACTTGTAGGCTCTCACACACACCACACACACACACAACTCACAAACACTCACACACACACAAAAAATATATGGGCTGATTTAAGTGGTATGGTGGGGCTGATTTGTGGGGTTATAGGACAGATTTGGGGCTGTCCTTTGGGACATGGAAGGACAGCAATATGGGGGTGCCAATGGGACATAAATGGACTAATGTTTGGAGGCTAATGACAAGCATTTGGGTCCTAAGGGACAGCACATAGGTGGAGAGATGGGGGAGGCTATTTTGGACTGAAATTATGGGGATTTGGTGGGCTGTTTTGGGACAGCAGTGGGGTTGTAATGACAGCCAAGTGAAGGTGGAATATGGGCTGTTAATGTGGCCAAGATGGGGCTGTTATTTGGGGACAGTTAGAGGGTGCCATGGGCTGTTTAGTGGGGTTTTTGTGGACAGCAGGGAGAGGAGAAATGTGGACAGCCATGGGGGAATATGGGAGATCAAAATGACAGCCATAGGGGCAGCATAGGCCCTGCTACAGCTGCTGTTTTGGACAGCAGTTCCCCCCTTTCTAAACCACTCAACACTCCTCTATACCCTCTATCTAACACTCTCTACCACTCCTCTATTTCACACAACCAACCACTCCACAATTTCATCAAACACCACTCATTCACACCCTCTAAACACAAACACACACATGGCCATGCCATGCTTGGCCGACCACTGTGTTGTCTCCCCCAACACCAACACAATGCCACACACATCACACCATAGAATATATATCCCATATATATAAACCACATTATATATAAATACATATATATATATATATATATATATATATATATATATATATATATATATATATATATATATATATATATATATATATATATATATATAGATATTAACAATATGATACATAGAAAAACACAAACTCTAAACAATAGAAAATCTGGAAACAAATATCTAATAAATCATTTAATCAATATATGATAAAATACATGTGTCCATTAGGGACTTTTTTCACTAGGACACAACCATAACACAAAGGACACTCCTATGACCTCCAAATGGATACAAAATAGACACAAATGGAGATACAACCATGGGGGTCATTCCTACGGGTTCAAAATAATCTTATATGCATGTTGGGATGGATTAGAGGAGAGATTATACCTTCCGGGAGAGAGATTCAAAGGAAAAAGCTTTCTGACTCGACACCGACACGTAGAGATTCCAAAAGGACACGAACGAGCTCCGAATTCTCCCAAACTTAAGGAGATCCTTCATTGGATTGAATGGAGAGGGAAGGAAGAAGATTTGGTAGAGAAATGGAAGAATTTGGTGATGGTTTGATTAGGAAAAGCTCTCAAAAAAATGGGGAAGAACAAGAGAGAGAAATGAAAGGGAAAAATAATAAAGTGACTTGTGCCTATCCATGTCAAAAGTGGCCAGCCATAATGGTGGATTTTGTCCTATTAGGAAAGGTCAAAAAGCCCCCTACACTAATCTATTAGTTAATACATGGAAGGGCTTCTAAGTCGGGGGTTGTTTGGTCAATCCTAAAACACTAATCCATATTAATACTAACCAAAATAATTAGTCTAGTCACTAACTAAAATAACCAACATGTGGGCCATGGCTAACTAGGGTGTGGGCCCGCTAGAGTCAAAACTACCCCGGGTCCCCGATACAAGTCGAAACAAGTCCGAATTAGTTGAAATTTGAACCCGACTCAAACAACCCCAAAATAATACAATAAATAAATAAATAATTCCAAAATAATTCAAAAATGAAAAATGACAAAAATACCCCTGTTTCTGGAAACTTTGGGGTGACATAGAGCATCTCCAACCCTATTGTGAGTTTAGAAAAAATGGTTGTCACATAAGAATGACAACCTTTCATTTCAAAATTCTTCTCCAATGCAAATGTAGAATAAATCATGAAGTTTACATGACAATGACATGGCAAGGATAATGTTAATTTGGTTGTCTGGATCTAGACAATGCACTTCACAATGACAATGTCTCCACATCATCAATTATGAATAGAAATATTTATAAAAAAAAATGAAAAAGTGGAGGAGTTGTCATGGAAGGTGAAAAAAATACTTTTTATTGTCTCCTCAATACTTTTGCATTGGAAAACACTTTTTTATCTCATTGTCTTGTGAGAATATCATCTTGCCACATAGAAAAGACATTGTCTTGTGCCTCATGCCATATAAGAATCACAACACAAAATAAGACAATAGGGTCGGAAATGCTCTTAGCAATTGTTGTTGTTTCTTAACTGTCACTAGATATCCATGTGTCAAGATTAGCATGCATTCATGTATATAGGGGATATCAGCTTATAATTTATGTTTTGACATGTCCAATTATTTTTTTTAGATCTTATATTTATATTTTTAATATTATATCCATCATTTTAGCTTATGTTGGTTGTTGTCCTTTACTAATATTCAGGGTATAAAAAGAAGAAGCAAAAAATATCAAATTCACGATCTAAACTTTCAGTTAAACTCTAAGGCTGTGTTCGATTGAGCTTCCTTTTCCATAGAAAATATTTCCATCACAGAGTTTTCGCAAATTATAGTGTTTGATAGTGTATATTTCCACATAATTATTTTTCAAAAATCTATCATTTTTCATATTTTTCTCCAAAATAGTTGAAAATAAAACTAGTTTAACCCATAGGAAATATCAATTTCTATGAAAAATAACTATTTTTTCGTGAAAAATAACGGCAACCAAACTCCCAAATTAATTTCGTGAAATTTTTTCATGGACTTTTTTCCTAGTAAAATTATTCTGTAGAATTAATTTATTTTTTACATATTTTCTACCTTTTAATCGAACGCACCCTAAACATATATAAAATCTAGAATCTAAATGCTAACGAGTCCATACAATTGGCTTCGAATCCATCAGTCTGTTCGTGCTTTCAGAGCGGACAAGATTGTGTGTAATTTTTCTTCTGTACATGTTGAATTCATCTCGACCAACCAACAAAGAAACAATCTCGAGTAAAATTTTGGTACGATTACATGAAATCGATCCACAAGATCGAATGGTTGGAGTTTTAAAAAAAAAAGTATCAATCGGTATCGTCCTTAATGAATTGAACATAGTTGAGTTGTCATATATTATATATGTTACCTACCTCTGCATCAACTTTTAGTAGTATGCATTATTGTTTAGGGAAGCAAATTTAATAAGGAAGGACCACTGATAAGATTTAACTAATACGTTGAAACAAATGGGGAGCTACCCAACGAACATATCTGACATATTTAACCAGGATAAGAAGTTAGGTCCCGATAATAATCATGTCATGTGATCTTCATATGAGGTCAATTGATGTCGACGTGCTTGTTAGCCTTTTTGGACTTTGAGGACAAGGTGTTCGTGTATAGAGAGAGAGAGGAAAAATTGTTCCCTAAAATATACATAGAGCCCAAGTCAAAATACCGACTTTGGTCCCTTTCAACCATTTCATCATGCATGCACGCAACTGCGCAAAAGATGATACGAAGTGCCTATATATGTTGAACAAGCGTACAAATGTGAGCCACTCAAAACTGTTGTTGCAAGTAATGCTCATAGAAATCTGAATGTGAGCCACTCCTTGAAAGTTGATGTAGATCAACTGAGTGTTTATCACTGTCTGAAAATGAGGCAACCCATTATCTGCAGTGTCCCGTTAATATTGTGAGTCAGGTACTTCTTGGTACTAATTATAATTTAGTACTCCGGTGACCTGATCTTAGCCTACTCTCACTTCAGATTATACACTAGCATGCATGTTGCTTCTTTTCACAACATGATCTATACATGTTTAAATAAAGGGTTATTTAGTTTTGCGGTCTCTCACAATATTAAAAATTTACATTTAGGTCTTCATATTGTTTATTTGTTTAGAATACTCATCAATCTAGAATGAGACTTATGACATTATTGTCTGCTTCTATCGTGATCATCTCAATAATCACAAATTTCTCTCAGCAACAGTTTCAATGGGGATGAGGGCATCGTGTATCGTCAGATGTCTCTAGCTCGTTCCGGTCGCATTGTTGAATGCTAGCAACTCAAGAACCCCGAAGAGTTGTGTGACTATTAAGATTTTTTTTTTTTTTTTTTGAGTAAGACTATTAAGATTAAGATAGAAACAAACAACACTGCCACAAGTCTCATTCTCAAAAGATAATGACAAAATTAAATAACTCAAGTCACACAACCTCCACTATGCAAGACTAATAATCAAAGTCGCACAACTCTTAAATATTTTATTTTAATTTCAGGGTATCGTATAATAGTCAAAAATTGTATTTAGGTCTCCATTTTGGACGATCAATCCAGTCAGCTGCTAGGTTGAAACCCATAACGCATGCTAGAAAAGAGCTACCCAGTTATAAGAGTCTATTTTTATTCACCCACTAAAATTTGTGTGGATCAATGTTCACCAATCCATCAAATATAGACTACCCTTAAATAGAATGATGAACATCATATAAATTTTGGTAGGCCAACAAAAATGGACTCTTTGTTGGTAATCTGGACGCAGATGATTAGTGGCATAAAACAAACAGGACTCACAATTTGGGAACGTGTAAGATCTCTTCATGATAAATATACCACTTGTTCTTGTGTCGTCGTTACGAAGTATACATATTTCAAACCATTACAGATTGATTATTTATTTAAATTTGTGCGAGATTTAAAAACAACATGGTATAGCGACAATTTTTTTGAAGGCATTGGATAAAACAGTACGATAGTGACTTATTCCATTGCAATTCAGTCGGTGTTAGTGACAGCATAGAAATATGTATGTCGATGTTTGAGTTGGCAATTTTTTGATAGAGACTCCAACTTTAAATACAGAAGTCGCGAACAGTTACATATATAAAACGTAATTGATGATATCATATATAGCCTAACATTTGCTTGGTATTATCAACTAGAAAAATAAGTTACGTACCTCCAAAATTTCATCCCTCTATGTCTCTTTCTCACGTGATTTTTTTCTATTCGCTCATGTATTTTTTCAACTTTTTTCTCTGTTTGCTTCAGTCAATAATGAAGTGCCACATGACGGAGGAACATGAAAAAAAAAAAAAAAATTTAGAGGTACATGTAGCATAACTCTATTAACTATCAACAAAATGTTGCAAGTATTAGTTATGCATGCTAAAGGTTGCATAGTTCTTAACGTACGGTCGACCCCAGAATCAGTATTAGCGGGAATAAGTACTTCGGTCATGCATCCATGCACGCATGCTAATTCGCTTCGTATCCGAACTTTTCGCAGCCACATGCTCACATAATCGAGTAAGAAGTCATGAGGCCTTTCATTCTCAAGTCTCAACCAGCAAAATCTGAAGAAAAAATCGACTAAATAATGGAAGACCTTGAAATGATGTCCATGTTCCCCATAAAGTATCTGCAGTGGCATGCGCAGTAGCAGGCAGGAAGGACAATACCTGGTTCTCTGCTGGCACCCCGATGCTGATGATTTCCTTCTCAAAAATCCTTGATGAACTCATGAGTTCTTAATTTTAAAAATTCGGCCATTAATACATCTTCTCTCTTTTAAAAAATTCAAGGATCTAAGTTAAGTACCTAAATACAAAAATAATACCACGTATCATAACTAATATTGTAAGTTAATATTTGACTTCCTATATTCGTCAACATCTGTGAGGGTCGAATGTAGATCCATAAATTTTCTTTGGTTTCGACCTATTTTAGTCCATCGTTATTTAATAAGAACGTTAGCCAGTCAGCTTCCTATATATATTTCTTCTTCTCAGTTCATTTTTTACCTACGATGTTACTATCCAAACTTCACTGCTATTACTCTCGAAATCAGAAACAAATCGATGTTCGTTCCTAGGTCCATTCTCATTGGTTGTTGGATCCTCTCAAAAATGGCCAATCCTGAGCTCATGGAAGTCCAAAACGAACTTTCAAAATGGAGTCCCATATATAATGTAAAATATTTTGAAAAAACTAAAATGAAAGTAAATTCAAAAAACTGTCATCACCAAAACTTAAACTTTGAAACCTCATATATGCAAGTCCAACATAGTAACAACTACACTATAATTATTTTATATTAAGTGGAGCCCATGAAACATATTAAATCTATTCTACTATATAATAGAAAAACTTAGATAGTAAACTTTTGAATTCCGAAAATACCCTTACATACTTATACTAATTAAAAATAGTTCATTAATTTTAATAAGGACAACTTAGTAATTAGGAAGACTGCCCTTTGGTCTTCCTAAAGAGTCTTCCTAAACTAATTAAGAAATATTAAAATGCGTGCAACGCACGTGCATATATGCTAGTCTATTTTAGAACTAAAATATTAATATATTTATAATTAAACTGATATTTTTGGGTCTTCCAGATCCGTAGGCCATGGGCGGTCGCTATGACTGTCCTGAGCTAAGGCCGGCCCTGCTCTCGAAGATGTGTACAGTGACGAAAAAACCGGTAGCGATGAGGTTTTACAGCTGGGAGAGTCCGAGTAATTATGCTATATATGACTACAACTAAATGGTTATAACCATTTTATAACTTGCCACGTGGCAGGCATGCATTGAAGGGGAGAGGGGTGAGGTGGGGCTAGGCGGACAATGGTAGAGTAGGTTGTAAAAATTTGTAGTAAACTTAGCATTATTGGTATATGACTATGTAAGAGAAAACACAAAAAGTTGGCACATGTCAATTCGTATATGCTCCAAAAGTTTTTCTTTTAATATATTCATCAATAATGGATCAACTTTAAATATTCAACAATATAGGTACACTTTGTTAACATGTCCTAAAAATACATGTCAATATATTGATAAATGAGTAATTTATAAAGATTTTTCATTTGCACATTTATCAATGCACATAATAAATATAAAATGTGTTTTGCTAAGTATATTGTTGGCAGAAATATTCATATAAAATGTTAATGTCCCTCTTAGGACACATGTTACAAAAATACTTGGATAATAATGACTTGATTTATTTCAAAACAAAAACTTTAAAGCAACTCAGTGTTTCATAGACAATTACGTGTTCCTAATTTTTTAACTTAAACCAAAAAAAAAACCTAAATAAAAAAATTGCACATGTGTCATAACTATATTATAAGTTATTAATGTGAGTTCCTATTTGAGTTCCTGTAGTCAGAACTGAATATATAGCTTGCTTCATGAGATTTAGCAATCACTTCTTGGGGATAAAGTGCAAAAAAAAAATCTCTTTAGATTTGCCTCGAAAACAAAATAAGACTCATTAGAAAACTACTACAATTGATCCCTCAGATTTTTCGCGTCAGCAAAAAAGTCACTAGCCGTTAGCAATGATCATTAATCTTTTAGAGAAGATTAAAAAAAACCCAAAATGTCCTCCCCTTTTCCAACATCGGTGGCTAGCCCCCCACCTACCTCCGCCGGCGAGCCCCCTCGACCCGCCCCCTCCTCCCTCCGTCGGTTGGCCCCCTTCTCCCTCCGCCGGCTGGCCCCCTCCCCCCTCCGTTGGCCGGCAACGCTCGGCCCGCCCCCTCCTCCCTCTGTAGGCAGGCCACCCTTTGTCACGCCCCAGAACCAGAATACTGGAGAGCGGGGGCAGACATAGCCAGCTACGTATATTGAAATGGAAACCATCTCGATATACGGTCACGGCTGTCTAGATATGTGAGGGTTTTCTACAAGCCAACAGTCTCTTAGGGTCATGAACAAGCCTAGTGTCTCAATCACCACAAGTAAGTAAAGTCGCAAGATGTATGATCATTAAATATACAATAATAAGGCGTCCCAAATATTACATATTCAGCTGATCATGAAGCTAGTCGTTACAAAATGTTAGGACTAGCAAGAGTTTAGTCATACATGATCAACCCTAGGATTTGTCAATCATGTTTACAGCCCGTAGGCAGACAGTAAGTAAGGTGCATCGAGCTAACAAGTGCTCGTCGGCTAAACGCCTCAAAAGAATAAAAAAAAATTTACAATAGAGTGAGCGAAACAAAATAGAAAACCCACTCTTGGCCCGGATTCCGTCTAGTGTTCATCATTGGGCTGGAAGCTTGGTAGATCCTCGGGAGCTGCTCCAAAATCTGGCCACACAAAACCAGCTGGATCAACCCCAGAAAGAGCAAGTGCCACAAGGGGGCCACGAAATAAGAACAAAAGCCAGCAATCAGCACAGAAAATTTAATATTAAAACTAAAATTACGGAAACATGTCAGGATGATATACGACGAGATAACCATGGAACTATTTCGATAGCCAGGTTACAACCCGTAAACCAAACAAGGACCGGAGTTGTAACCCTTCATCTGAACAGAGCTTGGTTTTCCACCATTTATCGGCAAGATAAGTAATGTAAATAATCAAGACAGGAAGCAATTTTGCATGGGATCAAGACATGACTAGACTGGTTATACCTCATTCAATCAATCACGGCCAAGCAGATCCTACGGCTTACTACTAAGGCCACCCTTCCTCCTCCTCTGGTCGGCCTCGCTCGAGCCGTCCCCGCCACCGGAGAGAGAGAGGGGGGAGGTGAGTGGAGAAAGGATAAAATTGTCATTTCAGACATATTTTAATGTCGACAGGGGTGTAAACCTAAAAAAAAAAAAAATTGAAAGTGTGAGGGTTTTTTAAAACTACGGATCTTTAAATGTAAAAAATGTAAATCTAAGGATTTTTTGTTTTTGCACTTTACCTCCACTGCTTGGAGAAATTATATTGTACAGTCCAGTCCCACAAGCTATCCAAGTACAGGATGGGCGCGAAAATTCCAGTGCGTGAAGTATTGGAACTAAAATATTTGGGAAATTTTGTACTACCACCACTAACTTTTCCAATCCCGCCTAGCACTCTCTTTAAAAGTTAGGATTTTTTTGACTTGTCCTCTACTTAATTTGTTTACCCCATTTCACGGTGCACCATACAGTTTTACAAAAATGCACATCACCTCTCACTTTGGACGGAATTCGTCAGAAATTAACGGTCAACCGTTTTGACCAAAATGTTCCTCCCATTATCTTCTTCCTTTTTCCTCTCACCCCCCGGCCACCGCCCCCCGCTCCCCCCTCTCCGCCTCCGCCGTGCGCTCCCCCCTCCCGCCTCCGCCGTTGCTGCTTGCCGCTGCTGTCGCCGCTGCTGCTGCCACTGCTTGCGAGGAGGGGCCGGTGGCAGAGGGAGGGGGGCGGGGGTGGGGGGGCGATGGCGGGAAGGGGAGAGCAGAGGTAGTGGTGGTGGCGGGGAGGGGAGTAGCGGAGGCGGCGGCGGGGAGCATCGACGGCTTGCCGCGGGGGAGGGAGGGGGAGGGGAGGGAAGGGGATGGGAGGGGGGGGGGAGGAAAGAGGAAGAAGACAAGAAAATTTTGGTCCAAAAAAATATTTTTGACGGATTTCGTCCACAGTGGGGGGTGTTGTATATTTTTGCAAAACAGTGGGGTGAACCGTGAAATGTGGTAAACAAAATGGGGGACAAGTCAAAAAAATCCTAAAAAGTTAAAGTTGTGGACCTCTCCTTCTCTCTCACTTGCACTTTTAATTAAATTTATTTAATGATTATATATTTAATTTTTATCTTTGTAATTATAAATTCTGTTATAATCATTTGATAACAATTATAATCAACTATAACAAATTGTAGTAATTAAATACATGATAACTAAAAAAAATACATGATAACTAAATTTTCTCTCTTTTGCCCCCTTTTTTTCTTCCTTTCCCACATTCTACACCATAACATTTTTTTTTCTCCCCCTCTGAACTATTTAACTAAATATTTATGTAATTAAATATTTAATTATACCTTCAACTGAAACAAATCGACTATAATCATTTAGAACTATTTATAGCTTATAGAACCCAATTTGATACGTTCCATTTAAAACTAATTAAAATATAATTATAACATGCTCATGCAAAATAATTAAATTGTAAATAAACTATTTGGTTATAATTGCTAGATATGGTTATAATAATATCAAAAAAAAATTGAAAAATGTAATAAAAGAGTATTAAATTACATAGAAGATAACATGTTAGGTGAAATGTAGGGGAAGTAACATATCGCCAACTGAGTTGGCGACATCGCTACAATTTTTTTAAATTTTTTTCAGGGTTTAGGGACGGAAAAGGATGTGTATTTGTTGAACGAAGTTATAGAGCACCCAAAAAAAAAGAGAAAAAAAGAAAATTACATTCATGTCGTCAAGTGTGTTGGCGACATGAGTGCATGCACTCATGTCGACAACTCCTTTGACGGCACATTACTTTTGTTGTAATTTTTTCAACACGTTACCTTCTTTATAATTTTACACTCTTTTGTTACCTTTTTGAAAATTTTCTGTAATAATATCCTATTGCTTATGAGTATTATAGATAGCTATACGATATATATTTTTAAATGTGTAGTATATTTTAGTTGAATAGATAAAAATTAAAATATTGTCTAAAGTTAAACTAAAGATATATACGGGTTAAGTGAGTTGGGTCGTGGATTTATGGAGGAATATGATATGTAATGTGAATGTTCAACATAAGAAAGGACAAAGAGATTGACATAGTCGTAACTAGCGTAGAGACGAGAAGTTTTGGAATTCAATGAAAGGAGAAAGGTTAGAGAAGTTTTGACTTTTGAGAAGAGGAGAGGAGATTAAAAAAAAAAAACGTCGGGGAGAGAAAGTTGCACACACAAGTATATTGAGAGAGATGAATCCATTGTGAATTAAGTCTTTTGAAAAGAATTTAAAAATTATATTAATTTAGTATTTTAAAATTTTAAATTATTAAATAAAGTTGAGGATTATGGAATTTAAAACATAAAAAAAGTATATATATGTTCATTATTTCCGTGTAGACTCAGAATATGTCACGTTCATTAGACTTCTGATGTTTTGGGATCGTGGGTGGGACGACCACACGTCCTTACGATATTTCATCATTGTTACTGTACCTCGGTTAACACTGACAATCTCTCGATCGTACACGAGATAAGAATATCCACCGACTGGTCGTACCCGTTTGACCGTACGAACATGACGAGGTTACATAATACGCTCTGCCTGAATTTGAATAGTTAGAAATATATGGCCTTAGAAAATGTCCCCAAAATATTTTCAGCGTCACTAGTGAGCTGCATTGTTAAGATATCCCTATACTTGTAACTTGCCACGTACTTTGGTGGTAGCTGGAGTATCCACCAAACTGATGTGACCACGTCCACGTCTCCTATAATGCGAGTAGCAAAACATTATCTCCTCATGCGCTTAATTTGGAGCTATTTGGAAAACGAGACTGAGATCCTCTCTGAGATAAGATGACTGATAACTGTGTTTTTGAAGATTCATCTCCCCAATCACTATTTGGCTTATCCACCTAAGACCGCATGCACAACATGCTAATTAGTCATGTAAGATTGCGTGCACCATATAAAAGCAGATCTGTTATTTTCAAAATAGATAGCTTACTGACATGGACGTATTATTTATTTCATTTATAAAATAATAAAAGTTAGATGCAGTGGCTCCAAAAGACCTATAATATAATGTTACAAAATTTAGTACATAACATGGGATATCTCATATAAAAAAAATTTCTCTCCTATACATGCAATACATATTTTTTATTTAAAAAACTAAATAACTATGGATACCTAAAGTGGCATGTATAAGAGAGAAGACATTCCTGTGGCATCCATTTTAGGACAATAGATAGTCTTTGCATATATATATATATATATATATATATATATATATATATATATATATATATATATATATATATATATATATAGAGAGAGAGAGAGAGAGAGAGTAAGCGGATCAAAAGTCCTCCTTAGAAATTTCCTAAAATTTTTCTCACTCTCAGCCGTCCATTTAATGTTAATATTAATGTTAATATTAATATTAATATTAATGTTAAATACTAAAATTAATATTAAATTTAACATTAAAATTATTATTAATATTAACATTAACATTAACATTAACATTAACATTAATATTAACATTAACATTAATATAAAAATAAAAATAAAAATAGATATTAACATTAACATTAATATTAACATTAAATGGACGGCTGAGAGTGAGGGGATTTTTAGGGGATTTTCTAAGGGGAGCTTTTGATCCACTCCATATATTTCTTGTATATATATATATATATATATATATATATATATATATATATATATATATATATATAGCGGATCAAAAGCCCCCCTTAGAAAGCCCCCCAAAAACCTCCCTCACTCTAATTCGTAATATTAATGTTAATATTAATGTTAATATTAATGTTAATGTTAATATTAATGTTAATATTAATTTTAATGTTAATATTAATTTTTTTTATATTTTTTTTATATTAATGTTAATGTTATTGTTAATATTAATGTTAATGTTAATATTAATATTAATATTAATTTTAATGTTAAGTTTAAAGTTAATTTTAGTATTTAATGTTAATATTAACATTAATATTAATATTAACATTAATATTAATATTAATATTAACATTAAATTACGGATTAGAGTGAGGGGGGTTTTTGGGGAACTTTCTAAGGGGGACTTTTGATCCGCTTCCTATATATATATATATATATATATATATATATATATATATATATATATATATATATATATATATATATATATATATATATATATATATACTACTCCAAGAAATTAGTCATTGTTAGTTTCACTACATGAAAAAAGTATATTTTACTAATGCTTTGAAAATTTATTGTATAACGTGTACATGAGTTGCACGTATCTTTGTATGTAATTTCTTTACTTTTTAAATACATAAATTGAATAATAGATTTATTTTAAAATATTATAAATATTTTTAAGTAAAGTTATTGTTGAGATGGTGAATATTTATTGTATTTGAAAATGTGTAATTATTAGTGGTTAATAATTATGTTAATAAAGATGTATATAATTTATAATTTTATTTTTAGTTTATATATATATATATATATATATATATATATATATATATATATATATATATATATATATATGAGCATTTTTTGAAAAATAAAGTTACGGTAAAATTTAATTTTTTTTTTCTATTATATATAATATAAGAAAATTGTGGACTCAAGAATTTTTTTTTAGAAAGTTTGATGGTGTTTCGGGTTAAATTTGGGAGGAGTGCAAGACAATGAAAAACGGTAGACGACATCAAAAAATTAGATACTGCTGCTTGTGCTGAAGCTCTTCATTGTGCGGAGAAGCTCTCATATATGAACATGAAAGTCAAATAGAAACACTATCCAATTTAGGAATTGATAGTTTCGTGCCTTTTGAATGATGCCATGCACACGTCGGTCACACATGAAGATTTCTCATGTTCATTATGTTCGGCTGCAAAATTGTTGTACTTGGAACAGTTCTAAGTGGTGGTTTTATATATTTTCTTGCTAGTTTACATGCATGATTGCATTATTTAAGCTAAGTTGTGGTAGGCTACCACGAAGGAGGGAATGCTAGATTTTTTTCCTCCCACAAAACCCTTTAGGATAACGTTCTGAAATTCAGGAGCGGAGCTAGATTTTTGAATTGGAATAGACTAGAATAGATTGGAATGGACTGAATATGAATAAAATCATATAAAAAAATTAATGCAAAAAAATATATATAATTTCTTTTTTTAGGGGAGGTTGAAGCCCACCCCTGCCAGCCTATAGTTAGCTCCGCCGCTGCTCTAGTGTCAAGAGATAATCTCTAAAATCAAAAGCGAGTTTCCTATAATTTATTCAGTTCTTAATTATAAATTAAAGGTCCTCCTTCTGACTCAAATGATTTTAACAGTGTTGCTTACTACGCCACGTGATATATACTCTATGATAAGAAACCACATACTTTGACGCATTATTTGCAAGCATATACGTGTGTTTGACAAAATCATTTTGCCCTAATTTCCGGGATCATGGTGACATAATCTACTTCTTGCACGCTAACATGATTTGGATGCACAAGTATATACAAACTATTCGTATTTTTGTATTAGTGTATATTTGCCCCCCCTTCTTGAAGCAAAAAGTGTCAAAAATATATCTACGGAAAGTACTTGTTAATTAATTGGCACGTAGAAGAGACATAAGATGACTCTACTACTGATCTTAAAAACTTAGATGTGATGGTGTAAGTAAATATTCTTCCATTTCTTATTGATCAACTTAACTGCACACCACTTGTCTCTCCGTAGTATATTATTTTTTTCCTCGTGAGGTGTTTATATATGACAAGATTAACAACTGAGAGATAATTTAAACAAATGGCCTGGGTGCATTCTTTGACTTGGAGAGCAAAGATCATGTCATGTGCTTGCCCAGTTGAAGCTAAAGTCCCGTTCCCTCTTGCACTATCTGATCAGGGGACCTGTATGGGAACCGTGTGCATGTCTGCTCGATCCAACGGTCGAGAACGGCAGAACTTTCGCGAGACTCATATATATATATATATATATATATATATATATATATATATATATATATATATATATATAAGGGAGGTGAGATAGATATATGCTACCTTCCATGTTATTATCATGCACTTGCACATTTTTCGGTGCATGATAATAATATGAAAGGGTGACACATAGCCACCACTCATAACATGGCATCTCATGATCATCTCCCTTATTTCTCTCTCTCTCTCTCTCTCTCTCTATATATATATATATATATATATATATATATATATATATATATATATATAGTTTGAGACAGTCAGTAAACATTTCTATGCTATACATTTCTATGCTATGGAAAGCAACCACCATACTAAGTTATTGTTTGGAAAGACGGGATAATGGGAGGAAGAAAAAATGTTGAGAGAAAAATTAAAAGTATTGGTGTTTGGGTAGGGGGAGAGAAAATGAGGGGAAAAAAATTCATATGGACCCCATTCAAAAATTTTCTTTCCCAAATTGGGAGAAAAATGGAAAGAGTTGAGAGGATTGCGAAAGAAATTACCCAAGTACTCTTCAATAAAGTAAGTATTAATTATGATTTGAAAAAATAAGAACTAAATGGTAAATATATATTTCTTCATAAAAAACAAAATATTATTTTTAAAATTTTTCTTCTCCTACTTTTTTGTTATCCAAAAAAGTGAAGGAAAAATTAATTTTACCTTCATTTTACTCTCCTCCATTTTTTTTCCCGTCAAAATTTTCTTCCCCTCCTCAAAAAAGTTTTCAAACACACTGTAAATGATTCCTATTGTTACGTACACCACACAGCAGCGGTGTGACTTAAGAGCATCCACAGTGGAACTAGTTTCAAGTGCTATATTTGGTCTTTAGCCAAATTTTGTAGCACTTGACGGCTTCAATGGACTCTTGTCCACACTTGAAATATGGTAGAAAGCTAAGAGACTCTCCAAATTTAGAGAGTCCACTAGTTGAGCTATATATTACTTGCTGGCCCACCATATTTACTTTTTTCCTTCATTCTTTTTTTGGAGTGTTGCCACTTCTCAATTATGAAAGAAAAATAAGGAGAAAAATAAATGGAGTGTTGCCACTTGTCAATTTGGAGTGTTTATTTAGACTATACCATTGTGTACCAACACGAAGGGAATACTCCAAAATTAATTATTAGAGTATGGTTTGAAGTGATTTGGAGTAAGGTTTGAAGTGTTGCCACTGTGGATGCTCTAAGTATTGGTCTTAGCACAACTGATTTAAAAAGAAACCCACTCTTAAAAGCATGTGGTCAAAATTTTATGTTGGGGCACAATATTTGAAAAAGAACTAAATGTAGAATGAATTGAGTTTGTATGAGAATAGTAAAAAATGATAAAATGAGCTTCTTCTTTTTCTTACCAGCACGTGCGAGATCAGTTAAATCGTGTGTCTCCCCGCACCCGATTTTTAGCCGGTCATCATGTCTCTTCGGACTCTTCGTACGGATCCTGTCTGCACTGGCTTTTTCATCATTGCTCGGCACGTACATCTCGCGCACTCCGCGCGCTCCAGAGCCTCACGGGACGGCCGACGTCTTTCGACGCCATCAACTCAACGCCTCGCTTAGCCCACGACGTCGAAGGCGCCCCCGACGTTTTCACGACGCCTACGACAACCGGTTCCGCCCAGCCACCTGTTCTATGCGCACGAAGTTCTTACGACGTCTTCCCGACGTCCATTGGGCGCCGTCCGACAGGCCGCATGGTCGGCCGTCGTTTATACCCGTGGTAGAATGGTGCCGGTCCTCGACCGTCCGCGCGACGTCCTAGCCGATGAGTTTTCATGCACGGGACGTCCCATTCTGTCCCACGCCAGCTCAGATCGTGGCCATTTTTCGTCAGTCCTCCGACGTTGTGGATGCCCCGCATCGCACAAGGCCAGGCTGATCATGAGCTTTGGTCCTAAAGATTGTGTGGTCAAAAACTAAAGTAAGAAAAAAATAAAAATCTATAATTGGGCTCCAAAGTGGGATTTACTATTCTACAAAATATTTTTTACATTCTGAATCTAAAAATTTTCAGACCCAACCTATAACTCATGTACATGGATTAGATCTGAAAATTTAGAAATTGAAACCTAGAATGGATCTTACTATTCTATAATTATGAGCTCCTACATTCTAAATATAGAATATAGAAAATCGGTTGGACGTTACTAATGATGCTCTAATACATCCAATACCAACTCTTGTCTATGGTACGTTCTCCCATTAGTTATCAGCATGTGCGTCTAACTCCTTTAGAGCATCATGCTATCTAATTTTTAGTTAAATTTAGACTAGCTAGACCTAGGAAGTGTTGTAGTTAATTAATCTAACAACCAATATGATTTTACCAATTAATGTCTATTTATTTTTTTAGAGATATGACTGACAATTTGTTGTAATCAATTATAGCACAACTTTCTTTCTAGCATTACTTGCTTGCATTTTCCTATAAACGTGGACTAATCTCTTCTCTCCATCTCTCTTCTCATAATCAAAGATATTAGACTATAAAACAATATGCACACGCTCTACTATGAAGGTCAAACGATCCGCAATCATCCGTACAAAAGAGTAAGTAGATCAAGTTTTGAATCCAACTTTTTTTTTTTCCCTTCTGCAGTCATCACAAAACTGTCACTTACAGTGCACAAGTTCTTTGAGAATAAAGTGGCCTCCTATGCTAGCAACAAAAACCATTCTATGACAGTAGTAGTGTCCATAGCGGCGCACAATTCTTTGAAAACAAAGTGGCCGCCTATGACAGTGGACCTATCTAAGACGACACACAAGTTCTCCGAGAACAAATGTGGTTGCCTATGACAGCACAAGAAAATCATTCCTTGTGATAAGAAATCATAACTCGTAGTACACAAGTTCTTTGAGAACAAATGACCGTCGAAGATAGGAAATCATCCTCGCGGTACATAAGTTCTTTGAAAAAAAGTGGCCATCATTGATAAGAAATCATTCGTCGCGGTACACGAGTTCTTTAGAAAATAAGTGGATGTCATGACAAAATTCATCCCTTGCCGTCAGGGGAGCTTCGTAGCATAGAGTAACCCCACAAAAACATTCTTTTGCTGAAAACATAGGAAAACCAACATCCTCCGCACCGCGGAAACTTTCCTGAATTTGCGCCTTATGAAATGTCTTACAAGAAGATGCCGTATATTCTCCCAGTTCCGTCGATATCCGCCAAGACAATTGTCATGTTGAGGCCAACGAAGGAAATGTAGTTGAGTATCTTTGCATAACCTCCAATGCATACGGCTAGAAAAGTATCTTGGAAAAGATAGCTCATCTCCTGTCACGATCCGCATCCGAATGATTGGACATGAATGCTTACGCACGTACCACCTACGCCACAACATCAACGATAGTGCATTGTCAAGACCTTAATATCAGTATCATCTTATAATATATATCATCCACATATCTAACTATCACTATGTCATTTCTCCACCTACTATAACTCATCGATTCGAGTCACGACATGAAACAAGTCATGAAATATGATAGCCGTGAATACGAATCAATAAGCACTAAGTAGCTCACGCGTGTACTACAGCGTCAAAATCAGGCAAAATATATAGAACATGTATCACAGAACTATGAAATCATGAAATGCAATAAGTGT
Organism: Iris pallida; assembly: GCA_029216955.1. Lineage (NCBI taxonomy): Eukaryota > Viridiplantae > Streptophyta > Magnoliopsida > Asparagales > Iridaceae > Iris > Iris pallida. Next base: position 11,358,768 of record JANAVB010006598.1, read on the forward strand.
CGAGTACTTGATGGATTAGTTGACGGAAAATGGTTGTCCATACCAGATGCTGTCCATGATGGGTCCAGAAGAAGATATGAATATACCCATGAGACAATATTTGGAAAAGATTCCATCAGGCTAAAAGGATTTAATTACAAGTTTTACTTGGTTGAACCTTTACTTAATTATTTTCCTACTATTCCTTTTAATTAGCTTAATCATTTATTTAAGTCAAATATCATAGATTATCATTAATCAATTTAGGCTTATTTGCATATTGACACCCTCAACTATCCTTGTTTTTCAATTTGATACCTTAAATTTTTTTACTCAACTTAATACCATCAACTATTAAATATTTTTAATTTTAAACCCTAAAAAAAAATCCAAAACTACCCATGCTCCCTCCTCCTACACCTCCTCTACCCGTCGTCTCCGACTGCCACCAACCACGCCCCCCCCCCCCCCCCACCCCAAGCCGCCCGCGGGTGCCCCCTCCCCCCCCCCCCCCCCCCTCTATCCTGCAGCTGTGATGGTGGCACAACAACGTTCGACGACAGAGGAAGGGGAGGACTGCTGCTACTGTAGCAGCATAGCAGGGACTGCAGCAGTTTGCAGTGACGGAGAAGGGAGGGAGTTGTGGAGGAGGGGGTGGGCAGGGTTGGCCGGGCGGTGGGATGGAGGTGTGGGGAAGGGCTGTGGGGATTCAAGTTTTGAACATGGATGCTTTTGTCCTTTCTTTTTCCAGGGTATCAAGTTATACCATAAAAAGTTAAGGTATCAAGTTGAAAAAAATAAAATAGTTGAGGGTATCAAGTTGAAATTAAGCCATCAATTTATTATAGTTGATTAGTTAACCTAGAAGCCTAAATTTATATATATATATAAGCCCATTTGGTCTTTCTAAACCCATTAATATATGAAAGCTCATAGTAATTATAATTGAGTCCAAAATAAAAAAAAGCCGAGCTTTGTATCAGCCCAAACTTAATAAAGCCCTTGGCCCAAAACAATTTCTAGAAATCCCAAAATAGTTTATCTATTCTATTATATAATAGGAAAACTTGATGGTGAAACTTTTGAATTCCGAAAATATCCTTACATGTCTATACTAATTAAAAATTGTTCATCAATTTTAATAAGGACAACTTAGTAATTACGAAGACTATCCTTTGGTCTTCCTAAAAAGTCTTCCTAAGTTAATTAAAAAAATATTAAAATACATGTAAGGCACCACTACCAAAATACATGTATTTACCGACGGCCTTATCCGTCGGTAGTCCGTCGCCAAAAATAAATACCGACGGATTACCGACGGATATTTTGGTAAAACAGCCGTCGGGAATAACCTCGTCGCTAAAACATATCCGTCGCTACTTCCGTCGCTCAGCGACGACTTAGCGACGGAATACCGTCGGCACATTTAAATATATATAGCGACGGATTACCGACTAGCTTTCGTCAAAACATGTATCAGGATATAGGATTAGCGACGGAAAACTCCGTCGCTAAAGAGTCGGCAAAACCGTATCAGTGATTTTCTGATACGCAATATCCGTCGCTAATCCGTCGTAAATTTGTCGGTAAAAGCGTATCAGAGATTTTCCCATACGACAGGTCGTCGTTATGCCGTCGCTAATCCGCCGAGGTGTACGACGGATTAGCGTCGTATTAGCGACAAAACATCCGTCGCTAACTGCAAAATTTATGGACATCAAACAGAACCAGGTCGACGGACATTCCGTCGCTAAACCGTCGCTCAATGTAAAATTTTCCAGGTAGCGACGGATATTACGTCGCCAATCCGTCGATATATTAAATTTCTACAGTTAGCGACGGATAGTCCGTCGGGACTTTGTCGCCAGTCCGCCGTAAGTTAGTCGCCAATCCGTCGCGAAAGCTAAAATTTATGGACATCAAACAGCACCAGGTCGACGGATCGTCCGTCGCCAATCCGTCGCTTCTAATTTTTGAAAAAAAAATACTGCAAACAGACTCTTTCCTGTTTATACAACACATCCAACACAATATCAACATGCAAAATATCCATATACAACACCATATATCCATATCCAACACGAATATCCAACGTATCCAATATCCAACACCATATATCCATATGCAAAATATCCATATCCGACACCAATATCCAACGTATCCAATATCCAACAAAATATTACCAACACAATATATCCAATATCCAACATTAAATTATCCAAACATAAAAAAAATATCCGAACATACAATGTATCCAAATGTCTACAAAACCAACAACATAAATAAAATCAAACCCCGTCCGTCGGATCGTCTCGTGCTCGTGCCGCCGCATCCGCTTTGCGTATGTACTCCTCCACCGTGTGTGCCGGCACTTGGGACAAGACATGGTCTGGAAGCGCGCGTAGCTGCTCTGGCGACAACATGTCAAGGAGCGTCAAGATGGTGTTATCCGATACGATGCGGACGTCCGCAGAGCGGTTAAACGAAAGCCGTCCGGGGGAAGAAGGACCAGGTCGATCCGAAGCACCGGCAGCAGCAGTAGACGGACCGGGAGCACCACCAGATGAACCGGGAGCACCAGCAGACGGACCGGGAGCAGACGGACCGGGAGCAGACGGATAGCGCCCCAACACTATCGCCCGTAAATCTGACACCGTGGAGGTCAGAGTCGCAAGCTGCGCCCTCACATCGTCAACCGGGGGCGCTGGGGGAGGCGGAGGCGGTGGATATCTCGGGGACGGCTGCAACGAGGGCGCCATGGAACCTAAGCCGTAGACGCGCCCTTTCCTAACGCCGCCGACGGATTCTACGAACACGTCGTCGTAGCGAGCGGCCATAGAAGAGTGCGTCTGGGTGGGCGTCGTTTCGCCGACATTCTCGGAAGGGGGCTCGATCTCAAGCCGACTAAGCCCCCCCAACCCCTGCCTGACCCCCTCTCTCACCCCCCTGCCCCCCCCTGCCCCGACCCCCCCCCCCCCCACCAACCCCTGCCCGACCCCCTCTCCCACCCCCTGCCCAGACCACCCCCCCACCCCTGCCCGACCCCCTCCCCGACCCCCCCCTGCCCCCTCTCCCACCCCACCCTTGCCCCGACCACCCCACCCCCTACCCGAACCCCCCCCGCCCAGACCACCCCCCCACCCCTGCCCGACCCCCCTCCCCGACCCCCCCTGCCCCCGACCACCCCACTCCACCCTTGCCCCGACCACCCCACCCCGTACCCGAAACCCCCCTGCCCCACACCCTCTCCGACCACTACGACAGCCCCCAACCCCCCAAATCGTAAAAGAGAGAGAGAGAGAGGGAGATAGAGAGAGAGAGGGGGGGAGAGAGAGCATACCTTAGAGAGAGAGAGAGGGAAATCGCCGGTCGGAGAGAGGGAGATCGTCGGAGAGAGGGAGAGGGAAGAGAGAGAGTGTTTTGGGGGGGAATGAAATTTTCCTCCCGTCGGTTCAATTTAAGTTAGGGTACAGAAATTAGCGACGGAGTAGCGACGGATTATTCCGTCGCTAAGGTCGTCAGTAAATCTCGCGCCAATATTTTAGGCTTAGTAGCGACGGATTATTCCGTCGCTAAGTCGTCAGTAAATCTCGCGCCAATATTTTAGGCTTTTTTCCGCCAAAATATGCGACGTTTTAGCGACGGATATAAAACCGTCGCTACTTGGCCGACGACCTATCGACGGCGTAGCGACGGATATGGACATAAAAAAATAAAAAAAATTGTCCACTGCTTTCCGTCGGTATTCCGTCACAAATCCGTCGGTGATCCGACGGTAATAGCGACGGAAAATTTCCGTCGCTAAATGGCCGTCGCTAAAATACTGTAATTTGGTAGTGCACGTGCACATATGCTAGTATATATATGTCCAAAACAGTTCATAATTAATACATTAATATACCTACTCATATATATATATACATATATATATATATATATATATATATATATATATATATATATATATATATTGCCCAATATCGGGCTCTATAGTAATCGAATTTAATTGTTTGTTAATTTCAATCTTAAAAAGGGCCATGATGCAAGCCCAATTATATATAAGATCGAATAAATTTTGCTCTGTTAAAAGCAAGAATTCATAACTGAAGCATATTTCATATGAGATTCAGTTTCTCTTTTTTTAAATGCAAGCAAATTTAATTATATGACAAAAAGAAGAAGATGATGATTTCTTATGTTTTATAAACTAATGGTATTTTGGCTCAGGCCCAAATTATTGATTATATTTACATGTTTCTGTTATTATAGGCTTAAGCCCGATAAGCAGTTATAAAAAACTAATCTTGCCCGTTCAAGAAATTAGACTAGGCCCAGAGATTTGCTAGGTTAATTATTTCAAATGATCATCCGTAAAATAAGTTGCTCATTTATAACTGGATTGAGGACCAAGGCCTGGGTTCTTAATTATTCATAAGGCTCATATTTTCATCTCATTTCTCTGTTAATATATAGGAAAATACTGTCTGGCCCGCACGCTAGGTGGCCGAAACCCGTTGCCGCCACCCCGCCACCCCCCCCCCCCCCCCCCCCCCCCCCCCACACACACACACCCCCCCCCCCCCCCCCCCCCCCCCCCCCATATAGGCATGGGTTCTATGTCTGTTGATCTGCCAATGGGGGGACGCCAGTTGGTGGCGGGCCAGCTAGCAGTGCTCTAATATATAATCCAGATCTTTCTCTTAAAATCAAATCTAAAGAGAGAGAAGAAGGAAGGAACGTCACCTGGAGAATCTCGACAGAGGTGCCTGTCCAATGGGTCGAGATGGTGGAAACTGAAGGTCGGGGTCAGTCCCTAGCTCGGGATAGTAGACATGAGGTGTCAGTGTCAGGAATGATGTATATTGGATACAACAGAATTTGGGGTGGAAAATGTATACTTCAAAAATGGACACAGGGGTTGACACATGAATGTGTCGGTGGGGACACAGAACACAGAGATGGAAATAGGAGGGAGAAGTTTATTTGGGATAGGTATAATTAGTTATAAAATTTGTGTTTGGATCTCCATAATAGGTATAATTAGTTATAAAAATTGTGTTTGGTCTCCATAATAGATATAATTAGTGTTTGGATCTTGGACTAATGATTAACCGTCCAAAATTTAACAAAACTGTTAGTCGAAAGATCCAAATGCTAATAATACATATTATCGAGACTCAAATACAAATTTCGTAACTCATCCGAGACCGAAAGTCTAAATATGCTTTTAAAATAAGAAGCGGAATAGGAGAATTCTTCTTCGACATGCTCTGTTCTTTGGCGATGGTTTTGCGTCTACTGGTGGAAGCTTAGCACGACTTCGTGGCTTTGGAGATCCTCGGTCCGATGGTGGAAAGGGCTAAAGTTGTTGAGTTGGCGGTGAGCGCTTGTGCTCGGAAACTTTAAACCCATCGAAGCTTCATTTTCTGTGAAAAAGTTCAACCCCATCATTCCTTCTACACGATGCAACACCGATTGACTTGTATTTATGAGTAGTGGTAAGCGTTCGGTTTATTCGGTTTTAAAACAAAATAGTCAAATCGAATAATTTAAAATTCTAAAATTCCAAATTCGAAATCGAAATTAGCCAAAACCGAAATCGAATCGAACCGAAAAACGATTCAGTTTGTTCGGTTAGACTATTTCTGTTGTATAATGGACATGGTCCAAAGTTAAAATTATAGTTAAATAATATTAAAAAATATAACTTTTATACATATGTTTATTGTATTTGTGTCCAAAGTTAGACCAGTAGTTAAATTACCAAAGTTTGGTTTCAAAAAACATAAATATAATTGTTGCTTTCAAAATATACACATTTTAATTACAACATATGCATAAAATTGCGAGTATTTATATAATGCACAAGTCTTCTTCGATTTTGGGGTTTGGCCCGCAACCGAAATCGAATAAATTTTTTTTAGTTTTTTCAAAAGCGAAACCGAGCCGAATTTTTTTTCAAACCGAACTTATTCTCTTGTTCGGTTCGATTTTTTGTCCAAAAAGGAATAATGCTAATCCCTCTGTGAGTCTATATTTTTAATATGCTCATTTGTCCTTGTAATCTTATAGCGCTCCATGCCAGCCTATAGCATTGTTTAGAAATTGAAATTAGCAAGCTTATGCATATGTAATAAACCTTAGCAAGCTTTATATTATGCAAAAACTTCCTATCTATTTATCAGAAACTAAAAATTAAGAAATAACGTCAACAACAACACTAATTGCAATAAAAGACATATCAAACATGTTGCTTAAGCATTTACTGACATAGAAGATTCAAGAGACTTATATCACAAAACAAAGCTGCTTAAACAAATTTCTAATAAGAATTATACAAATGATCCCCAAGGGCACAAAAATTGAAACATGAAAAAAAAATGGGGAAAATATCTTGAAAAAAGAAAAGGACAAACAAAAAAAAAATAGCCCCAAAAGTTTACCCACCTAGCAATATGATTCCCACGCAATTCCTAGAAATAAATTTTTAGAAGCTAAACCAAGCATGTTTTTATAAGCTAAACCAAACATAGAAATAGATTTACATCCTAAATTTGTATGAGAGAAAAAATCCACCCTAATTTTCAAACGGAATAACCAATGTTTTAAAAACCGGACCGATGATTGGACCGATTTTTTTTTGTATAGGTCGGACCGGGGTTCAACCGGGTCCAACCGGTATTCAAATAGACTTGGTTTGATTTGGTTCAAATAAATAACATATCCACATTTACTTCTTGGGTTTGTTCTTAGCATTTTTGGTTTAGTTTAATTTACAGCTATAAGGTCTCTCAAAACTAAACCAAGAGCCAAATGGTCCAAATCTCACACAATAATTTTTTTAAAAAATAAAACCAAAATTTTTGGTTCAATTGTGAACCGGTTTGGCCGGTTCACCGGTTAAACCCAGTTCTAAAAAAAAAACCGACGGTTCTTCAAAAAATCCCAGTTCATATCAGATCGGACCGATATTTTTATCAAAATCAGTCGGACCCGGTCAGACAATCGGACCCGGTCGGACCGTCGGTCCGGTCCGGTTCTGACAACACTGGGAATAACAATAAAACATGTGAATGGGGCAAGAAGAAATGTAATAAACCTGACAGGACTCTCAGAAAAATGAATGATCCTTGATTGATACTATGTTGTAATTCCCAGCCATAGTTAAATCCGGGAAGCTTCATTTCCAAAAAAATGAGGATTGAGGATGTTTATTGCTCTTTCCGTTGTTGTCTTTGGAACATATATAATGCACCGATTACACAAGAAATTCTCGATTCCCATTCTAAGCCATTCTTTCAGTTCCTATTTTCTTGACAGGCTGAACAAAATCACTTTAAAAGCATATAAAAATACATCAAATCTAGCTATATACGTACACAGAACCTCGCCATGCACACGTTCTATATATTTATATATTCTCATCTCAACTTGGAGCGAAGCGATCCATGAGCATGCACATGGTGGTCTCCGATAGAGTCAAGGTCCGCCTCCCCTTAGCCGAAAGAACTTGTACGTTCTCTTCGCCATGATCTCCTTCTGACATGGAGCTGGAGGAACCCATATTGGCACTCGGTTGCTTCCTGCTCATGAGCTTTGAGACCCTGCATATCCAGTTCTCCTTCACTCCAGCCATCTCTCTATTTTTCTTCTCACTCTTGAGTTTGTGAGTTTGGCTTTGATTCTGTGAAGAAACCATTGTGGTGTATGCTAGTTTATATAGCACTACAGAGACGTGTCACGTGTGCGGCTTCTTCCAAGCCAAGAGAGAGAGAGATGAAGAGTTGGGATTTGCTTTGATACGAATATGCTGGATGCCCTAATTAATCCCTGGACGCCTACTCCACATGTTTAGGTTCTGGAAGGAGAATCGAAGTGAAGGATCATGAGAATGCTCAGGAATCGTTGTTTTGATTTCCTCTACTAGCAAGAACAAGAGCCACAAGTTTTTCTTGTGGTGGTGGTGAATCGTCTTAGGCTGTAAACCTTGGCTTGTACTAGAGAGAGTAGAGACTTGTGACCTCAAGGTTTGCAGTGGGCCAGGCAGCCTGAAACCGGCCCGGAGTTAGACCGGTAAAGCCTGGATTTGGCCGGTCAGATCCGTCAAAATCTGGACCCATCCCGAACCGGGAACCATGACAGAAGCGGCTCAGCATGGACAGAATCAGAATTTCAAACTAAGGGTGGGGTGGGTTAGGCTTAGATGGGCTGGAATATGGACTGACTCATATATATATATATATATATATATATATATATATATATATATATATATACATATATATATATATATATATAATTAATTGACCTGCACTGGAGCCCAAGGTGGTTCCGTCCTTGCCGATTTGATTGACCTTTCGTCTGCATAAACCAGGCCGATCCCACTAATGCTCAAACTCGTACACGGTCCAGTCCAAATCCGGTATGAACCTATAGATATTTTTTTACTAGAAATGACAAACTCATAAGTCAAGTGGGCCTCGAGCGTAAAAAAAAAAAAAAAAAAAAAAGGGATAAAAAAAAAGGGTCAAGTGGACATGTACTGCCCGGAATAGCTCAGCCCGGTTCTATCCGGATCATGAATCAGTGATAGACTTGAGATTTTTGATCAAAATCCGATCCGATCCTGGCGACCTAGGTACTTTGACATAGCAAGTCCAACTTGACCCAAAATTGGTCCAAGTCGACAGTTTAGTTAATACAAATTCTAGTTAAGTACCCTAAAGGCTAAAGATCATTAACCCAATTATTCATGTTTCAGGTCTATTTGAAGGCAAATGCTTATTGCTTGTATTCGAATTTTAAATTCCTCACAATTTAATTACAATTCCAGCTAGCTGCGGAGGAAGAGAAGTACGAAAAAAGAGATCAAGATCGATTACAGACAGTAAATTATTGAAATTTAATCTAAAACTAAATAAGAACCCACTCTTAAGTCTCAAACATGGTCAAATCCATGTATACATGTTGATCAATATGAGATTAACCTTTACATGAATGTTGTTGTTTACAGCTAGTGCTGTAAATGAAAAAATCAATTCCAACGGCTAATTGATCGTCTTCATTTCATTTTTAATAGCCATGATGAAAATCAATTTTTTCCATTAACACCATTCATTGCTTTGGGTAATAGGCTGCCTATATATTGAAACCTCCTTTGCTTCTCTAAGACACACAGAAATTCTTCTTCTCCAAACTCTCTAAAATTCTCGTCTCCTTCGTATTACGCTGTTCTTCTTCATTGCTCTGGGCAGAGCAAAGTACGTGGTCGCTCTCTCCGACGTCGTGTGCGACAACGAGATTCCGGTGGAGCGGGGATTTTACCACTAGGAGAGTTCGGATACGGTCTGCACATAGACCCGAGCTAACTCTTAGGGTAGTGCTTCGTGCACGACTTCCTCGGAGGCCGGTAACATTTACGTAATTTATTTTGTTTGCAGTTTTAAGTAAAGAAAATTGAAGAATTTCCAACAATCTAAGAGTTAGCTTTTCACAAAATATTTACTTTGTTCTTCTTCGATTTTTCTACGAAAATATCCTCTGTTCTGTCAGCAATAAAATTTTTTTTTTATTGCTTTGTTATATTTGTTCTGTTAGAAGTAGCTTACTAGTAGCTTACGAAAATATCATCTGTTAGAAGTAGCTTACTAGTAGCTTACGAAAATATCATCTGTTAAAAGTAGCTTACTAAAATATATTTCTTCTGTCAGCGAAAAAAAAAAAAAAAAAAAAAAGAGAAAAAAAATTGCTTTGTTATAGTTGTTTTGTTAGACCTTGTGGTACTTGTTCTGTTAGCAAAGTACTAACAATATATTAAAAACTAATAATTAATAATTGTTAATTTTAATATTAACAATATTAATATTAACTTGTTCTGTTAGACTTGTTCTGTTAGCTTCTAAAACGTTTTGTTTGCTTCTGTTGATGTTACCAATATTTTAGCATCTGCTTCTGTTACCAATATTTATCATTACTAAAAACGTTTGTTTGTTGTTTACTTCTAAAAACGTTTGTTTGTTGTTTGCTTTAAAAAGCTTATGTTAGAATATTTTACACAAAATAATATTTGTTGTTATAAATTTCTTGTACGAAAATATCTTATTGTTGCCATAAAATATCTAACATTCTGTTAGTCCATTAAACATTCTGTTAGTCCAATTTAACATTTGTTTTATTATATAATATCTAACAATTGTTCCTGTTATATAATATATTTAATATTGTTGTCATCACATATACAACATATTTAATATTCTGTTATATAACAAATTGTCATCACATATATAACTGTTCATTTCATTACATATTGGTCTCCTTAACAAGTTGTTAAGGAAAATTTTGTATTGTTAACTTCACAATTTTGTTAATTTTTATTGTACTATTATCAAGCCTCTTGAACAAACCTCTTAATTAGATTGTACTGCTAAAGTGTTAAACTCTCTGGAAAACTTGTCATCTTTCTAATATTGTCGTTAAGTTGTTGAAACAAATCCTTTGAAACTTTTGTCATACTAGTAATAATTGTCATAATTGGCTTCCTTACAAGTTGACATCTTAGTCAAATACTATTGTGTTAATATTTTTTGTTGTTGCCAATACTAGTTTTCTGTTTACTCAATATTTTTAATTTAGGCTAAATCAAACAAGTAATTAATTTAGTAAAATTCCTTTATTTTTAAAGTTCTAAAGTTAAGATTTGTTTGGGAACAAGCCGAAAGGGCCCTTCTGTCAACAAGACGAAATATCGTCTAAGCGACCGGTACTTAAGAGTTCCTAGTGAACCTCCGCTTGCTGGGATCCGGCCCCTACAGCTAACCCAACCTTATCAAAACTTGAAAAACAAAAAATTTGAAGGTTTATTACTAAAATTGTTTTAATTGATAATTTTAGCTTAAAACCATCTTTATTGAGTAAACTCTTTAGAAATCCATGGCAAACCCAAGCCTTATCACCTTAGAGACCTCCTTCAAAGGGAAAGGCTCTAACAAGCCAGAGACTAACATGATTCTGAATGGGTCTTCCAGCTCCTTCGGATCTGTAAGCTATCAACCTATAATAAACATTTCTTATCACCTCTGATGATTGGTGGTTGGACTCTGGAGCAAATGTTCATGTTTCTTTTGATCGCTCTAGTTTTTCAAACTATCAGGAATCGGGTGGAGGAGGTGTGACCCTAGGAGATGGCTCAACGGCACAAATTGTGGGAAGAGGAAGAATAGATCTGAAGATGACATCAGGAAAAATTCTACCTCTCCATGATGTACTTCACGTGTCGTCTGTTAGAAGAAATCTTGTTAGTGGATCCCTCCTTGTAGCCTCAGGATACAAAATTGTTATGGAGGCAAATAAAGTAGTTTTCTCTAAGAATGATCTGTTTATTGGAAAAGGATTTGTGAAAGATGGACTTTTTGTTTTAAGTACTATGAATAAAAGTTCTAATCCTTCTTTTATTGCAAATATTGAATCCTCTAATGTTTGGCATGGTAGACTAGGTCATGTGAACTTAGGATCTATCAAAAGGATGATGAACTTAGATCTTATCCCTAAGACTCCTATAGATAATGAACACAAATGTGAGATTTGTGTTCAAGCCAAACATACTAGATTACCTTTCAAATCTGTCTATAGAGATTCTGAACTCCTAGAACTTATCCATATTGATGTTTGTGATTCCAATAGGGTCTTGACCCGAGGCGGTAGGAAATACTTTGTTACTTTTATAGATGACCATTCAAAGTATTGCTACACCTACCTCCTTAAGACCAAAGATGAAGTTCTAGACAGATTCAAGGTCTATAAATCTGAAGCTGAGAACCAGTTGGATAGGAAGATTAAGATCCTTAGATCAGATCGTGGGGGAGAGTACACCTCAAATGATATGAATAACTTCTGTGAAGAACATGGAATTATTCATGAGGTAACTGCTCCTTATTCACCACAATCCAATGGAGTTGCTGAAAGGAAGAATCGCACTCTTTTAGATATGGTAAATGCCATGCTTCTCAGCTCAGGTGCCCCTGATAATCTTTGGGGAGAAGCCTTATTGTCAGCCTGTTATATTCTTAATAGAATACCCAGTAAGACTAATGGTAAGACCCCATATGAGTTATGGAAAGGTCGAACCCCTAGGGTTAATTACCTCAAAGTTTGGGGTTGTCTAGCTAAAGTAGGAATTGCTGAACCTAAAAAGAGGAAGATAGGACCTAAGACTGTAGATGCTGTATTTATAGGATATGCCTTAGATAGTAATGCCAATAGATTTCTTGTAACCCATTCTGAAGTAAATGAAATCTCTAATAACACAATCATTGAAGCTAGAGATGCTGTATACTTTGAGAATATTTTTCCCTTCAAGGATAGAAACCCTTCATCTTCCTCTAACCCTTCTTTTACTCCGTCTACTAGTTCTCATGACCAAATGCCTAGTTCACAATCTGAACAAGTCATAAAACCTAGAAGGAGTAAAAGAGAAAGGATTGAAAAGAATTTAGGAGAGGGATTCTTCACATTTTTGATAGAAGGTGACCCCTCAACTTATGAAGAAGCCATATCCTCTCCTGATGCCCCTTTCTGGAAAGAAGCTATTAACAATGAGTACAACTCCATCATGGAGAACAATACTTAGTTTTTAGCAGACCTTCCTTTAGGCAGCAAACCAATAGGTTGTAAGTGGATCTTTAAGAAGAAACTTAGAGCCGATGGTACCATAGAAAAATATAAGGCTAGATTAGTGGCCAAAGGGTTTACCCAGAAGAAAGGATTAGATTATTTTGATACCTACTCTCCTGTAGCTAGAATTTCTTCTATTAGAACCCTTCTAGCTCTAGCATCCATTCATGATATGCAGATCCATCAAATGGATGTAAAGACAACATTTCTAAATGGAAATTTAGAAGAAGAGATATATATGGAGCAACCTGAAGGTTTTATTGCTAAAGGTCAAGAAAAGAAGGTTTGTAGATTAGTAAAATCTCTTTATGGTCTAAAGCAAGCTCCCAAGCAATGGCACAACAAATTTGACAAAGTCATTATAGAATTTGGTTTGTACCAAATGAATATGACAAGTGTTTGTATTCTAAAAATACAAATAAAGTTGTGTTATCTTATGCTTGTATGTTGATGATATCCTTATTTTAGGATCTTCACTGGAATTGATAAATAACACTAAAAATTATTTATCTAACCATTTTGATATGAAAGACCTAGGTGAGGCTAATCTGATCCTAGGAATGCAAGTGTCCAAATGCAAAGAAGGTTATACTCTATCCTTAGCACATTCAATTGAGAAAATGCTAAGGAAGTTTGAGTACTTTGACAAGAAACCTGCCCTTACTCCATATGATAGCAATGTTGTTCTTAAGAAGAATGAAGGATCTCCTATAGAACAACATAGATATTCTCAGATGATAGGGTCCCTTATGTACATAACTAACAGGACCAGACCTGATATTGCTTTTGCAATTGGGAGACTAAGTAGATATACTAGTAACCCAAATCAGTCTCATTGGACAGCATTGGACAGAGTGTTTAGATATCTTAAGGGTACTCTAGATTATAAACTTTATTATACTAGACACCCTGACATCATAGAAGGTTACTCAGATGCAAATTGGGTAACTGATTCACATGATGTAAAATCCACTACTGGATATGTCTTTACCCTAGCAGGAGCTGCAATCTCCTGGAGATCATGTAAACAAACTATCATAGCCAGAAGTACAATGGACTCTGAAATGATAGCTTTGGATACTACATGTACAGAAGCCGAATGGCTGAGAAATCTTATTATGCATATACCTGTTTCTGTTCATCCTATTCCTGCTATTTCTATAAACTGTGATAATAAATCTGTTATAGAACTACTAAAGCATGATTCTGTGAATGCTAAGATGAATAGGCACCTGCAGCTGCGCTTCAAGTCAATAAAGAGCCTATTGGGCAAATATGTGGTTCTTGACTATATAAAGTCAGAAAAGAACCTTGCAGTCCACTTGACGAATGGTCTGTCTAGGACATTGATCCTAGAATCATCAAGGGGGATGGGATTAAGCCCATAGTATAGTCACCAGCAGTGGCAACCCAACCGAGACTGACTGGAGATCCCAAGAAGCCGGTTCAATGGGTAGAAACAAGCTGGACTAGGTGACTATTATGGAACACTGACCTGAGATTAAATTCTCTTTAAAATAAAAGCCCAGGAGGCTGTACATGTGTACATTCATACCTCATCCCTATGGTGACAGTGTTCCTTTTGTGATATGGATAGGGTGAGTTAAAACTCTTAATAAGTCCAAGCATATTATGCAGGGTTGATTCCTATCACCAACCCTTAAGGACTTACCTATATGAGAGGTCGTGAGGGCCGCGACTATAGGACAGGGCGATCCTAGACAACTCTCATGAATGTGTAAAAGTGCGCATGGCCAACCAAATGCGCCACCCGATAGACCCAAGTACCTCTAGCGTACTATGTGTGCTATAGTCTGAATCTGGTTCAAGAAGACTGATTCAAGGCGTAGTCCATCAAGCTCTTCTTCAGACAAAGACAATAGTCACTACGTGAGATTCAAGGCTGTAGTCCATCTCATTTATGCATAGTATACAACTGCCCAGAAATTCTCTTACTCTTTCTTTCTTTATTTCTTCCACTTCAGAACTTGATTTTTTGGGGGGGATTGTTGTTTACAGCTAGTGCTGTAAATGAAAAAATCAATTCCAACGGCTAATTGATCCTCTTCATTTCATTTTTAATAGCCATGATGAAAATCAATTTTTCCCATTAACACCATTCATTGCTTTGGGTAATGGGCTGCCTATATATTGAAACCTCCTTTGCTTCTCTAAGACACACAGAAATTCTTCTTCTCCAAACTCTCTAAAATTCTCGTCTCCTTCGTATTACGCTGTTCTTCTTCATTGCTCTGGGCAGAGCAAAGTACGTGGTCACTCTCTCCGACGTCGTGTACGACAACGAGATTCCGGTGGAGCGGAGATTTTACCACTAGGAGAGTTCGGATACGGTCTGCACATAGACCCGAGCTAACTCTTAGGGCAGTGCTTCGCACACGACTTCCTCGGAGGCCGGTAACATTTACGTAATTTATTTTGTTTGCAGTTTTAAGTGAAGAAAATTGAAGAATTTCCAACAAATGTGTCCGTGGGGGTATAGCTGGTTGGGTATCTCGGGAGGTCCCGTGGGGATGGACACGGTTCGAATACCCTCTAATCGTTGCTCGTCGGCCCGAAGAAAAAGATACCTAAAAAAAAAAACCTTTACATGAATGTTACATATGTAAAGTCTAGCATTGAATAGAGTTTGGCCGATTATGAGATTTTCATGGTTTCAAATCCTACATTCCGTAATTATTTTTAGGGTTATTTACACTAACCTCTCTTATATTTTCATATTAAACTAATATTTCTTACTTCGAAAATAATTACACTGACCTCCACTCCAATTTATATTGTAAAAGTGGTTAATTTGATAACCCTTTACGTAAAACATAAAACGGGAAGGTCCGTGTAATAAACATAAAGCATAGAAAATATTAGTGTAATTATTTTCAAAATAAAAGAGGTTAGGTTAATAAATCAAAAACATAGAAAATGTTAGTGTAAACATCCCTTATTTTTACCAGGCAATACTTTTTATTTTTATTTTGTTGCTACTTGGCAAAAGAACAATTGGTGATGGTGATGTTCCAAGAACATAATTGATTGGTGATATTACAAACAAGAACATTGTTGATGTTACAAGAATGTGTTGTTACCTAAGTATAATAACTCAATATAAGATTGACTTTGACGGTCAGGACATAAGATTGAGTTTTACCATCATCGGACTCAGCGATTTACCATGCTTGAAGCTGAAAGTATATAATGCTATTTGTCCGTCTAAATTGTCCTTCGAAATCATCCCTCCTTACGTGACAGCATACGTGTCATGTTGATGTGACGGCTAACATGACAAAATTTAAACTTAAAATTAAAATTAAATTAACATTAAAATTAATATTAAAATTAAAATTAACATTTATATTAACATTAGAATTAATATTAATATTAACATTAGCATTGACAATATTTTTATATTAAAAATAATACTAACATTTACATTAATATTAACTTAATATTAACATTAATATTTATATTAATATTACCATTACCTTTAATATTAACATGAAAAAAATTGGGTCATTAACTTTTGGGTTAAATTTTTTATGCCATATGCCATGTCAGATGGCATATAATATTATTTAACACGGTATGTCAGCTGTTACATAAGATGGAATGGTTTGGTGGGACAATTTAGATGTAGGAATAGCATTACTCAAACTGAAACCATAGTTATATATGTTTAAAACTACTTCTTTTTTTCCGAATCAACACAAGGACTAAACCAAAGCACATCCTCAATATCAAAGCTTCACCGTATGTTCATAAGTTGTACAACATCACGTAAGCATTTATAAATGGGTTGTAACCTATCTGGTTATAAACTTAGTAATTTTGAAAGAGTATAGATGTCTTGACTAGGGAACTGAGTGTTCATGCATTTTGCTTAAGATTAACTTCTTTCTTTAAAGCAAAGTACCATATGCCACCAAATCCAACAAACTGTTGCAGGCTTACAGCTCTCCTTGATGCTTATTAGGAGATATTTACTTTCACCTATAGAATCATGCATGTCATTTAAACAAGAATAAATTTCAATATATAGTCTGAGAGAAACTATTGGCATTTCTTTCACCAGGAAAGTAGGAAAATTAGTGACTGGTCCAGAGATCACAAGCATTTGAGAAGTGTCAGTTCCTTTGAGGTCTCGACATACTCCATTTGCCAACTTTGTCTTCCTAATGTTATTTCTAGGTTAGGCAGATCCATATGCACTTCTTGATCAGTTGGAGGAGACGGCAATGAGCTTGTTAATCTTCGATTCATCCTTTCCTCTCTTTCTCACCTAGGCGAAATCGGAGCTTCTCCTTCACTAACCTGTTGATAACAAGGGAACAAACAAAGAGCAAGATCAGTTAATTAACATGTCTTCTTAATAAAACGTACAAGGAAACGATATGTAGATTACATATTTATCACAAGTCATAATGTGGTTTAGAGCCTGTTATTAAATGCATGCTCATTTGCTCATATGGTATGATATAGCGTAGTAGAAGGCTTTCACTACATGAAGATTTGGGGGAGGACCAAGATGTATAATTAATGCCTCATCCCCAATACAATGATAGCAGGGACTTGAGCCCTTACGGTCGGCCCATGTGGTTGGCTTGTCCTATCTGGAACTATAATTTTGACTGTCCCTTGAACTTTATTGTGGGACAATTCTGGAGGGTCATCCATGACTCCAATCTCTTGTAGGTTTACACTGAGTCCGAAGGAATTATCTAAACCTGAAGACTTGTCTGACTTATCTCTGGGTCGGCCCTGTTGAGCTAGCATCCTTCGAGGATGCAAATGCCAACCTTAGCATATCGTTGCAATTCCTGATTATAAATTTATCTCTGAGAACTATATTTGAGCTGCATTTTTTTGAAAATTCATCACTTAAATATTATACTATTTTAAAGTTACTGGAACTACATAAATAAATAACATGGTGGAAGTTGCTTCTAAAAACAACTAATATACGTTTTTGATGGATTCAGTACTAATTCTATTGTTCACAAACCTATTAGAATATTTATTGGAAATATATTACCTTCTTTTTGTTTAGAAAATTATCACATTGTAGACTGAGATACCACGTGGCATTTGGTTGTGGCAACGGATTCCAATTGCTCTCCTCTACGCATAAAGGAGTTCTACAAACAAATGGAGATACATATTAGTGCGAAGAAATACAATCATACTACAACAACAACAACAACAACAACAACAACAACAACAACAACAAGGCTTTTATTCCAAAATTTTGGAGTCAAGCTAAAATCAATATCCATATCTCCTTTAATTGATACTGAAATGCCAATTTGAGACTCACACGTCCAAAATTGTTAAAACAAATAAATGCGTCCACGCTAAATGATATTATATGCTGTCACAAGTGGAGTTCATGAAGTTAATAAGAAAGAAATTTTGTTGACCTGCTCCAACAGGTGCAGTAATGTCATTTTGAACTACTCATGCAATAATGCTCTACAGACACACCAGTCTGAATTTTCAAACAATTATTCTTTGTCTCTTCCCAGTGTTTGCAGCTGTGGATATATGTTCAATTCAATAGGAATGGGACAATATGACAATTTGCTGGCAGACTAAGGACCTCATAAGTGAAGAATGAATTCCTACAGGCAATAACACTTCCCAGTTGAACCATAAAAAAAAATAGAGACTCCTCTGTGTCCTACCATCTCCATTATTAATCGAAATTATAAAGAGTAACAAGTACAGGCATGTGACCAGACTCACCAGACAAAGAAAACAGTAGAAAGAGAGAGTAGATCAAGCAGATTCTAATCAAATTTCACTCTTATATGACAAAATACAAATATAACATGGTATATATATATATATATATATATATATATATATATATATATATATATATATATATATATATATATATATATAGCTCGGCTAATATGGCGGCTACTACGCCTCCCCCCGTTTCCCCGATCCTCTCGCGGGGGGGGGGGGGGGGGGGGGAGGGGGAAGGGGCGTGTTCGGCGGTTTGGAGGAAAGGACGGCGGCTACAAAGGGATCCCACCAGGCGGGGGGGGGGGGGGGGGTCGGGGGGGGGGGGGGGGGGGGCAACAAGGGGACCCCCCCCGATGGAGGGGGGGGGGGGGGGGTCGGGCGGCGGCGGCGGGACCCCCCAGGCGGGGAGGGGTCGGGGGGCCCGGGGGCGGACGGATGCAGGGGGACCCCCCCCCTCCCCCCCCCCCCCCGGGCGGGGCGGGGGGGGGGGGGGGGGTGTCGGGCGGCACGGGAGGTTCCTCCTCCGGCGGAGTGGCTTCAGTGTTCGAGTTCGGGTCTGGGGAGGACAACACTGGTGATCATGCAGGCTGGCAGACGGTGACGAGACGACGGGCTGGAGGAAGACGAGGGGCCCAGACCTAAGTATCGGGACGGGCAGGGCCAGAAAATTATGGAAATCGATCTTCGATCGGCACAGTGGATCCCCGTCGTAGTGGGGGAGGTACGGTGCGCACTGTTTCGGGTTGGAGGCCAAAGGCGACGACGGCAGAGAAGGCTAAGGGTATTGCTACTGATACCGGCAGGACAGGCCCCGACCCTGCGAACCCCCCGACCAGGACGCACCCTGAGGAGCAGAGGCCTCGGTCATGGAAAGAGATCTGCACGCCAGTGGTTACGAAATGTCCGATGTTGATGGAGTTTGTCTCACCGATGTCTGTTGGAGGAGGGCTTCGGGCGTATTTTTCAGCCGAAGAAATAGCGTGTTTTCAGAATTCTGAAAGAACACTCTGGTGCTGTATGTGTTAGGGAACAAGTCGTTCTATGGCCAAATTCGGGATTATGCGGAGCGTGTCTGGAGTCCCAAAGGTAGCATGAAATTCTTCTCTCGGTAGAACAGGTTCTATTATGTCAAATTTGGACTAGCAGAGAATGTGTCCAGGATCCTGCAGGGAGGGCCTTGGTCATTTTATGGAAGACTCATTATATTGAAGGAGTGGATGCCGGAGCTGAGCTGTGAGAAGGAGGTGCTGAATGCTATTCCCATCTGGATCTGATTTCCAGAGTTTCCAGTAAAGTATTGGAGCATCCCGCTTCTCATGAGACTTGCCAGCCTTGTGGGAAAGCCGATCAAAGCAGACGAGGCCACAGCTTTTTGCACCAGACTGATGTATGCCAGGGTCTTCGTGGAGATCAAGGCAGGCTCGAAGATACCGAGTATGCTTGAGTATCAGGTACTGTCTGGAGAGGTTCTGACACAGGCGGTAAAGTATGACTAGGTCCCTCCCATGTGTTCTCACTGCGAGTGCTTTGGGCACACTACCAGTGCGCGCAAATATAAGGGAAAGGAGACCGCCAGGTCACAGACGGTTCAGACGGAGGCACCTGGAAAGGAGATGGCCCCCCAGTCACTTGCCTGGGGAGACGACGTCAGACATACATATGGAGGAGGACACGGTGATGGAGGTCGATAGGAGGCTGGAGTCACGATCACCGCAGAGACAGAAGAGCACGCAGGGTGCACTGGTCCCGTTTAGGTCACAGAGGACCATGGTAACCAGGGGTATGAACGCGGCTGATAGTGGTCAGATGGTGATAGAGGCCTCCCCGGCGATCATGGTATACAGCAGCATGAAAAGACACGCTCCGGCCACACGGGAGGATATCCCTCAGGTGAGGGATATGGATGACCAGACTGAAGACAATCCTGACTGGGCACTTACTCTTAGCAGGATTTAGGCCCATCTTGCTCCTTCCTCCATGGTAGATGCAGTCATTGATCAGGCGGATGAGACACTTCCCTCGAGTGTCGATCCAGACGAGTTCTAGGGGGACCCCTCATCTATTATTTAGATGTCGGTCCTAGCATGGAACATTAGGGGGTGTTCCATTAGACGATGGAGGAAGATTGGAGGGGTTCTGAGGAGAGAGTCGTGTGACATTACTATCCTGCCGGAGACGAAGATTAGAGGGGCCGCTATGCTCTCGCATAGGACTCCGGCAAACTGGGATCACATTCACAACTTAGATCTTTACGGTATGACAAGGATCTGGGTTAGGTGGAACCAAGATAGATGGGAGGGGGTGCAGATCCATAAATCAGAACAACTCATTGGCATTACTTTCGAGAACAAAGGTGGGTTCCGATTCATCCTGGGTGCTGTATATGGACACAATGACCGGAGACTCCGGAAGGCTTTGTGGGAGAACATTGTGCATCTGGTTCTTATGGCGGACAACATACATCTCCCTCTGCTCATCATGGGGGACTTCAATGCTATGCTGCTTTGTCAAGAGAAGGTGGGAGGTCGTCCTGTTCCGGACTCGATATTATATGACTTTCAGAGGTGTCTGCTTATGTCAGGGATGCGGGGGCTGGAGCGAGCTGGACATATTTGGACCTGGCACAACAAGGCTACACATAATCGGATTGCTTGTCAGTTGGATCGGGCCTTGAGAAATAGTGAGTGGTTCAGGTGCTTTTCGAACTCGGTGGCGGAAGGTCTTGCGGCGGGTACTAGCGACCATTCTCCTATCCGGGTTAGCCTCTGTGAGAGACCCACTTTGAGGGCGAGGCCGTTTCGGTATAACAATAGCTGGTATCTGTCGGCTAGATATGAGGAGGTGGTTACGGGAGGGATGCAGCACTTCCGGGATGGCATGGCTCAGTTTCGCATGGTTCACAAACTCAAGCAGCTCAAGCGTGCTCTCAGGGGTTGGGTGAAGACGAGACCGCGGACTTCTCTGACGGATAAGGAAGTCGAGCTTCGGGACACTCAGGTGGCTCTCCAAGCTGACATTCTGAATGAGGAGCTGGCGGCTAACGAGAAGATCCTGATTGAGTAGGTCAGCATCATGAGACTGTAGGAGGAGATTAGTGTGGCACAGAGGACCAAATGTACCTGGCTCAAAGATGGAGATCGCTGCACCAAATTCTTCTACGATGTGATCCGCACCCATCAGCACTGGAACAGCATCCCCAGACTTCTGAATGTCGAGGGACGTCTTGTAGGGGATCCGGTGGAGATTCAGGAGGAGGCCGTCAGATTTTACATTGACTTATATCAGCAGACGGATTACACTAGCACGTTTTCAGCCCTTATCACGAAGAGACTGGTGTCCCCCATGGGAACTGCCTGCTTTTGGCACCTGTGAGAATGGAGGAGGTGGAAGACATTGTGATGAAGGCTAATCCCAATAAAGCTTTCGGGCCTGATGGATTCTCTTCAGGGTTCTTTAAGCGACACTGGGGTGTGCTTAAGGCCCATGTTCTGGCGGCGGTTCAGGAGTTCTTTGCGGAGGGCATGCTTCTGAAGGAGATGAACCACACCTTCTTGACGCTGGTTCCTAAGAAGGAGGGAGCGACCTCACTTGCAGATTTTCGACCTATTGTTTGCTGTAATTTTCTTTACAAGATTATCACTCATATTATGTGCAGGCGTATGGAGGGGATTATGCAGGGATTGGTGTCCCAAAATCAAGCAGCGTTCATCAAGGGCCGGTCGATAGCGGAGCACAGCCTGCTAGCTCATGAGATGGTGAGGGAGTTCAGCAAACCTGAGAGGATGAAGGCTCGTGTGAAGCTTGACCTCCGGAAAGCTTATGATACGGTCAACCGGGACTTCCTGTGTCACTTGATGCTTGCCATGGGGTTTGACGAGAGGTGGGTTTGCGAGGGTGAGGGAGTGCATTTGCTCCCCTACTTTCTCAGGCCTCATCTAGGACACGCCGCACGACTACTTCAGGAGCAACAGGGGGTTGAGGTAGGGTGACCCCCTCTCCCCGTATTTATTTACCTTGGTGATGGAGTACTTTACATGCATGATGGATACGGCGGTGCATAGCAAGAGGATCGTCCCCCTTTTTCGGTTGGTGAGTCCGGTTGTCTCCCATTTGAGCTACGTTGACGACTTATTGGTGCTACTCCAGCCTTCCATGCGGGGAATGAGAGCGCTCTCTGACATTATGGAGGAGTTCGGACGGCTATCTGGGCTCCAGTTAAACAGAAAAAAAAAAGCAGAGTCTACTTCAGCTCCCAGTGTACACAGCAGGAGGAGAGAGCCTTCGCCTTGGGAGTGGACAGAGGCAAGCTCCCAGTGAAATACCTGGGGGTCCTGCTGACGATCAACTATGCCAGAGAGCAGGATTGTCACAGCTTGGTAGATTTTGCTCAAAGGAGAGTGAAAGGCTGGCAAGCTGCGGGTCTATCATTTGGCGGACGGATTGACTTGGTTTGTTCGGTTATTGCGGGCATCACGATGTTATGGCTCCAGTCTATCCAGATCCCTACGGCTACTATTCGAAAAGTGGAGCCCATCTGTGCTGACTCCATCTGGAGGGGAAGGATGCATGCGATCTCCTGGGACCAGCTATGTCGGCCTCGGAAGGAAGGAGGAGTGGGGTTGAGGCCTCTTCATACGGTCATGAAGGCAGCTTGTGTGAAGATGACCTGGAGATTCATCAAGGGGGGTCGCTCTGGACGGAATGGATGGCGAACAGATACTTAAGGAGGACTAACTTATGGGCCTGCAGGATAGACAACAATTTCTCGGTTACGTTTAAGGCTATTCTGAGGTGTCGACCGGTGCTTCAGACCGCTATTTGCAGGGACATAAAAGATGGAACGACTACCGACCTCTGACTAGACCCTTGGTTGGGTTCTAGATCCTTGCTCGAGATATTGGGATGTCAGCTGGACAGAGAAGCGGACAGGGGGCTCACATGCAGTCGGATCATCAGAGATGGAGTTTGGAGGCCATAAGGTTATCCATATACTGCTCAGCTTGTCGAGGAGATCGCCTTATTACTATTGACGCTAGCCAGCATGGGGATTCCTGGAGCTGAGCCGACACAGGTACGGGGGGCGGGTCAGGTATATTCTGCTTTCGTAGCTGCTACGACTTGGTTCGGACCCACCACGACCGGACTGAGGAGGTGGACTTCATTTGGGGCAAGGGGGTTGCCCGAAAAATACAACTATGTGCATACCGACTTCTTCAGGGTAGACTGATGACGAGAGACAGACTCCTCAGGTTTGTGATGCAGATCCCGGATGCCAAATGTGTGCTATGTAATGGGGAGGACGAATCTATGGGACATCTCTTCTTTGTATGCCTGGTGACCTTGCACATTTGGACTGAGCAGTGCGCGCAGCTGATCCGGGGTTGGCCAGAAGAGCCAGAGTTCGTCTCGCCGCGTCCGTTTGGCACATTTGGAAGGAGCGAAAAAGACGTATTTTCGAGGGCTTGACTACCCCCATATTGGAATTCTACATAACGTAGAATTCGATGTATCAGTAATGGCCCCATAATATTATAATTTGGGACATGGAAAGTTGTGATATTTATGTACTGTAATACCTTTTTCGCTATATGCGAGGAATAAATTCACCCTTATTCCAAAAAAAAAAAAAACATGGTAAAAGAAATTTACTGTACGTGCAGTTTTCTCTACTATTAACAATGTTACTCTGTCAAACTCGAGTGACTCTTGTGGTTGGTTGGGTGGCAGAAGATCAGTGGATCGAGCCACGACGGCATATTATTCTTTCCATTTATGAAAATAGTGAAAGTTAGGAGAGTGGGCCCAAAATGCATGCAACGCAGCGTGCATAAAATTCCATACATGTGTAATGCCGGACAATGTTACTTTTATTTCCATGTGAAATGTACATATTAATTGGTTTTCCGTTATTATTGATTATCTTTCATAGTTAATCAAATTAACACTTCAGGTGATTCATTTGACCACTTCTATATTTAACATAGAAAATGCCAATGTATAACAAGGCAGATTTTGGTACTGATAATGAGACAAGTGTACTCCACTTGTTTCTTAAATCATTGTGCTTAATGCAGTCAGACTCTAAAAAAATGAAAGAAAAAGATACTAAACTTTAGCTAAGAACTTGTCCTTTTGTTTTTGTTTTTGTTTTTTTTTCCTTTTGGCTGGAAATTAAATAATATCTTTCAAGCCTTTTCACAATTTTTTATTTTTGTTTTTTCTTGAAAGCATGACATATATAAATATTTCCATCTTCTTTTTTAGTGTTTATAAGCTGCATACATATATTATTCTCCTTATAATTAGTAATAAGAAAGTTCCAAATCTCACCACAATGGCAGATGGATACATAAACATATGTCTTAAGTAACTATTGCATCAAGTCCTTGAAGACTTCTATTTTTGTTAGAAGGTCTCCATCTCCTAACAGAAGAAATCAACATGATGCATGCAACCAAAACAATATTGGGATAGCTATATGTGTCCTAATTAATTTAGGCCATCTTAACCTCATTGTCAACACCATGTTAATAACAAAACTAATTATCAACCCTACATATCATGAAATAATATGTTTGAGAGTATGGATACATCTAGCATACTTCCACATGTACTGGTCTTGATTAGTGCGTACGATCCTCAGATTTGACAATGGGTTGGGAACCACTTGAATCCAAAAAAGGCTAAGCAAGTTAGTCTTCGGTGGGGGGATGCTCGACACGGAGCGGGCCCGGCCGAGGACCAAGTTGCAGTTGGGAATTCACAGAAGGTGATAATGGAGTTGGAGAGGAGAGTACAAACCTAGAGGATTTGGGGAGTGCTGCTGCTGCAGCTGCTGATGACTTCTCACATGGCAGTCCTAATTCCTCCACTTCCCCCATGGCCGTCCCTGTCCTCTGTCCCGAACCCATGTCTTGGCCTGCACAAATTAAGTTATTAAACATTGCATTAGTTCATCCGCCACTTGTGTCACAGCAAAACAAATTATGTCCATGGCCAGAAAGGAAAATGATATTCTGTCCACGGTTTGTGACCGTAGATGTCACTGCAGACTAACGTGGCAGCCAACCATTACCCTCCTTTATTATCGGACCCCACCCGCTTAAAATCGGAACCAAAAAGCCAATGGAAGGTCGTCACATGGCCTGCAGTCACAAACTGCGAACAAAATAGCAGTGTCCGGCCACAAAACCCCACCCCAATTCCAGTGTATAAATTATAGTCCGTGTCCAGCGGTGGCATGTCATGTCATGTCAAATACGTACTGGATACGACACAGATAATCGATTTGAGAGCAGAAAGTTTTGAAGGAAAAAAAAATCCAAATACCATCAGCTGCAGCTGCTCCTCTGTCAGTGCTCTTCACAGTTCTATACATCTGCAACAAACAAACAAAAAAACAAAAAAGAAACAAAGAAAATAAAGATTATTACTCGGCACACAAGTGTACGTGATTCAAAAGCAAAGGAAGGACCAACAGTCGATACTTGGTCTCATTTTTTTTTCTTTTGCAATCCCCAAAATCCCAATAATTAAACCCTAACCCTAAAATCTGGTCAGTACGTACCTGCAAATGACTCTTCACATGTGACAGTGTTAGATCCTTGGCGTTCATCAGCTCCAGTACTGATTTAGGCGTCGCTCCTTCATTAACAAACAATTAAGTCGGTCGTCGCAACACACAGAAAATGTCGAAACAGTACAAGAGAGAGAACAGTGCTCACTCTCATGGCCGCCGAGGAGCTCGACCGCATGCACGAAGTGCGCGTGGAGCGTGGTAGTCCATCTCATCCTCGGAGCGCGAATGCTCTTCTTCGTGACCCCTGGTGCCGACCGGCCGGAGCTACTCTTGAACCCGTACATGTTCTGGGCGTACGAGCTCTGGTTGGACTTTACGCCTAGGCAAAGCCTCGGCGGCTCGCTGCCGTGCCATTGGCTCGCGTCGCTGCTGCTGCTGCTGCCGGCCGAGTCAGCGTCGGTCGACGAGGGAGGACTGATGCGGAGGGAGAGGTCAGGGAGGCTTGGAGTTGCTGTTGTACTCATTGGGCAACCAAAGGAGAAAGGGAAAGAAAGAAAGGAGGACGAGAGGTGTGGATTAATAGTAAGTGGAATGAATCAATAGAAGCTTTTTGAGTGTAGCGTTTAGGTCATGAGTGGCTTATGATAAGCTCGCCATTGGTTCGTGTGTGGAGTGCAGTAATGATGTTGCTTTATACTGAGAAATCAGAGGAATAAATGGCTGTAGGGAGAGAGTGACATTTTTTTTCTCCTTTTTTTTTTCCATTTCTGTGGGACTTTCGTTTAGAGAGTATTCAATGGAGAGGGAGAATAAAAAGAATTCATTCGTTTGACGTCAACTGAGGACGAGTAGGGGTGAGGATTATTGGATTTTGGACCGAAAATCGAACCGAACGGAACTGAATAAGAGTTTCGGTTCGGTTTCAAAAATATTCGGTTCGGTTTCGGTTTTCAAAATACAATAATTTTTTATTCGGTTTCGGTTTCGGTCCAAACCGAAAACCGAATAAGAATTATACAAATATGTAAATATTCTCAATTTAAGAAAATGTATATTTTGAAAATAATAATTCTAGTGTTTTCAATTCTAACATTGATAATTTAACAACTAGTCCAACTTTGTGCATAATTTCGAAATTCAACAAATATGTGTATCAAAATTATAATTTTTAGTATAATTTAACCACGATTCCAACTTTGGGTCCGATCCATTAATTCGAACCGAACAAACCGAATAAACCGTATTTATTATTCGGTTCGGTTCGGTTTCGGTTTTAGCTAATTCGGTTCGGTTTCGATTTTGCATTTTTAGAATTTCGGTTTATTCGGTTTTGGCTAATTCGGTTCGGTTTAAACCGAATAAACCGAATGCTCACCCCTGGACGAGGTCTTGGGCGTCCGGTCGGGGGAAACGTGGGAAATGGGCTGGAGTGGGGAAACGACTTGGATAGAAACAGATGAGTTCCAATTAAAAAATTAAAATTGACTTCTAAATCTTGCATTTTAATGCACACATTTTTCTTCATCAAAAAATCTTGTACAGAGAATTAAAATATTAATAAATTTTATTTAGAGAAAAAGATTGGAGAAATTAGGAGGAGAGAACAAATACTCAATTGTTAACCGCGTTTTTCTTCGTCCGTTTTGAACTGGTTTTCTGAAAAGGTTGGAAGATCTGGCCAAAGAAGGTGATAGTCATGTGAATTCTTTTCCATGGTTCGATCATTCCCAGTAAAACGCGGCGTGTTCGAATGATGATCTTTTTTACATTTAAGAAAAAAATGAAAATGCGAATACTATTTTTGTTTTTGTTTTTTTTTATTTTACTTGCATTTTTTATTATTTTTATTTTAAAATTAATTTTTATAAAATGCAATTACTATTTGCCTTTTTAATTATTATTATTATCAAAGAAATTATGAAAATGCAAGTACTATTTGCGTTTTGCATTTATTTTATTTTATTTTATTTTTTTGAAAGCGCACGTATTGTGCGTTTTGAGTTTTATTTTTATTTTTTCAATACAAAAAAATAAATAACATTATTAACTTATATCTTACTCAGTAGGTACCTTTTTTTTTCACTTTTTCATAAATAACATTATTTTTTATATATATTCATACACAAATTAATATGCATAAATAAATTAATATATACAAATAAATTAATTAATATAGATAATAATATATTAACATACAAATTAATATAGATAATAACAAATTAAAATATTAATATACTGATAAATATGTTAATATATACAAATAATAATATAATAATATTTCAATTTATTATCTATATTTTATATTTATTTGTATATTTGTTAATATATTTATTTGTATACTAATATTTTAATTTGTTATTATCTATATTTATTTGTATGTTGATTTATTATTATCTATACTAATTTATTTATTTGCATATATTAATTTATGCATGTTAATTTGTGTATTAATAGGTATAAAAATAATGTTATTTATGAAAAAAAAAACGTACCTATTAACTAAGATATAACTTAATAATGTTATTAATTTTGTTGTAGTGAAAAAAAACTCAAAAACACAGTACGTGCGTTTTCAAAAAAAGATAAAAATCAAAACGCAAATAGTACTTGCGTTTTCAAAAAAAGATAAAAAAAAAATTTGAAAAAATGCAAATAGTATTTGCGAAAAAAAAAAGGGAGAAGAATACGCAGTTAACAATTGCGTATTTGTTCTCTCCCCGTAATTCCTTTTTAATTTTTTGTACAAATTTGTTTGTTTCTTCGTGCACTTGATAGTCATACTGTTGTGACACTACATTATTGAATGTTAAATATTATCTTCGGTTTTTTGATATTCAATAATACACTGTCATACACTTCTATAAAATGTGTTAAAAAAAGGCGTGTTCTGTTGCATTACATTTTTTTTTCCTTCTGAAGAATAGTTTGCGAATAGCGACTTCGTAGTAACCCCCATAGTGTGTGTAGGTGATAAATGCGCGTTGCAAATGCGCCCACAGCCGACGTTGTGTGTACTGCATCAGCCTCACAATGTGTCATGCGTGCGGATGAAACGCATGTGTTAATTACACTTGTTAGTTCTACGAATGTGAATGGTAGCTCTTCACTTTCATGTAAGCAAATTCAACACTATTGAGCCTGAGACTATGTCCTTGCCAGTCTAATCTAACATCCATGATTTTTTTTGGGATATTTTGTAAAACCTCCCCTAAATAATGGGCTAATTTGCGAAATACCCCCTAAAGATCTCGAATTGGTAAAACCCCCTTTCCGTCAAGACGCTGTTTGATTTTGGGTGACGTGGCAATCCGTGTGTGTTATTAAGTAAAAAAATAAAAGTTAGACGAAAATACCCTTCCCCAAAAGTCCTTCATCTGGAAGAGGAGGATCGGGTGGGCCGGCCGCTCGACCGCGACAACGGAGGATTGCTTCGTTTCTACTGTGGCGGCGGAGGGCGCGGGATCGTCCGGCTCCTCGGAGCCGATGAGGATCGGCACCGAGAGGTGGTGGTGGTGGCCGACCTCGGCGGAGCCGGAGCGGAAGGAGATGACGCTGGCGAAGACGTCGGGGGAGCCGTTGCCGAGGGAGAGGAGGGTGGCGCCCGCGATGGCCGGGGAGAGACGGAGGGACTTGGAGAGGCTCTCGACGGAGGAGCAGAAGTAGTGGGAGGCGGTGTTGGCGAGGAGGTAGAAGAGGACGAGGAGCCAGAGGGCGAGGAGGGTGTAGCCGAGGGACGGGAGCTGCTGCTACTACTTGTTGATGATGATGATGATGATGATGATAGAGAGTGGTGAGGAGGAATGGTGGTGGGAGAACGAATGTGGGAAGTGAAGAAGAAGCAAAGGAGGAGGAGGAAGCAAGTGTTGATGAAGGCCTTGAAGTTTTCTGAGAGGACAAAAGCCATTGTTATTGTTGCTATGCTCTCTCTCTCTTATTATTGATTGGATTCCATGAAGGGCTTTGGCATTTAATCTGATCACTTTCATCAATCTCATCACTTTCATCACTCGATTTCTGCAAATTTAGAAATTAAAAATTAGTGTTTCCTCCTAACTGTAAATATAATAATTTGTGTTTCCTCCTTACTGTAAATATAATAATTTGTGTTTCCTCCTTTAATGGCAGAAATTACCTCTTTCTCTATAGATGAAGGAGCACCCCCCATGCTTGTAGGAACCTGAGACAAATTGCACGCTGGAAGAGGATCAAGTGAAAGAGGAGGAGGATGATCGGTATAAATAGGTTGGAGAGAGGAAGAAGATGATCGGGAAGATGATCGTTAGAGAGAAAGAGAAGACCGTTGGAGGACCCCTGCCACGTACGCAGGGGTATTTTCGTCTAACTTTTATTTTTTTACTTAATAACACACACGGATTGCCACGTCACCCAAAATCAAACAGCGTCTTGACGGAAAGGGGGTTTTACCAATTCGAGATCTTTAGGGGGTATTTCGCAAATTAGCCCATTATTTAGGGGAGGTTTTACAAAATATCCCTTTTTTTTTTTCTTCTTCTTCAATGTTTAGCACCATAATAGAAAAAAAGCTTCCCCTTTTTTTTCAGACATCATCATATCTCCATTATCAAATTCTAAACAGAAAATTTGTAAAATAAACATCAAAGTTTACTAGTATATTCTGAGAATAGCATTAGATTTTTGGAAATTACAAATAGAACACCCAACCGGACTTTTAAAGTCCGGCTGGTGATGTCAGCTGACACAAATTTGGTTAACGCCGAATTAATAAAAATTAGAAATTGAGCCTGACGTCAGCTGACACGTACTACCGGACTTTAAAGTCTGGTGAGGGGAGGGAGGGTTTTTAATGTTGGTAGTTGTTTGGCCTGTGTTGGGGGTTTAATATGAGTAGGTGGGAGTTGTAGATGGGGATGTTGGTGGAGGAGGGTTAAATTTTTTTTATAGTGGGTAAAATTTGAAGGAAAAAGGAGAAGGAGAAGGAGAAGAGAAGAAGGAGAAGAAGCTCCTCCAAACCGAGAGAGGTAGTTTTCTTATGATTTTTTTTTTTAGTGATAGTTTGTAGTACTAATTTGTAGTAATAGTTTGTAGTACTAATTTGCTATAGTAGAGAAAAATTATAGGCAATTTTCTTGTACAAATATTTGTAGAAATAATGTAGAAATTATTATTAATTTTTTTGGGTAGAAATTTTTTTAAAAAAAACTGTAGAAATAATTTAGAAATAAATTTGTACAAATATTTGTAGAAATAATCTACAAATTATTAAATTATTTTACAAAAATTAGTAGAATATTTGTAAAAATAATGTAGAAATTAATTTGTAGAAATTATTAGTAGTTTTTTTTTCGTAGAAAAAATTGTAGAAATAATATAGAAATTAATTTTTAGAAATTATTAATTGTTTTTTTTCGTAGAAAAATTTGTAGAAATATTTCTATAAAATATTTGTAGAAATAATGTAGAAATCTGTGGTTATTTTTATAAAATATTTGTAGAAATAATGTAGAAATTAATGTAGAAATATTTATTCGTGACATATCTTTAACTACCCAAAAATGTGTGGTTAAATTTAGTTAAATATAGTTTTAACTATGACATATTTCAGATGGGAACAAAAAACGATGGACGTATTCCTGGTGGACCCAGCACACCGACTATCGTTCAGGAGCGACAGTCACACATTTCTGACCGCGTATTCTTAGGATCGGTAATTTTCCTGCTGAATAAATTATGCCTCTTAGAATAAAAATACTCACGAATTAACCAAAAATATTTTACAGTTATATGACTATCCAGACGTTAAGTTACGTGAGCATGGAAAACGACGTCACGGTTGGGAGCTATCATTTCTCCAAAAACAACTGGTGGAGTCATTTGGATTTTCCTGCGTCGACGCAGTTCATCTCAGACGTCACGATAGTGATCTCATTTTGAGTCTGGTCGAGCGGTGGTGGCCGGTACGGAACACATTCTAGTTTTCAGTAGGAGAGATGACGATCACCTTGGTTGACGTGGCGATGATCTTGGGGTTACCGATTAACGGTACCCCTGTCTATTGTAGCTCCCCTTTCCGAAATATTTTTGAAATATTTTTTTATTATTTATTTGATTTAAATAGTGATTTAAGAATTTTTATAAATAATTATTTAGTTAATTATTACGGTAGATTTTAGCCATGGTTGAGTTTTGAAGTATCAGACGACTAGGAATCATGACACTGATAGTGCAGTGGCGTGCCTTGACTAGTGTTTAGCCATGGTAGGGGAGTGCCGAGCCATAGGAGTGTCCTAACTAGAAAAATTAGGCCAAGTTGTAGCATGACCATTATAAATAAGTTTTATTAATTATTATTATATTTATTGATTTTGCAGGAACCCGGTTGAACCAAGTTAGTCCGAACTGGGCCGAACCAAATCCAAGCCTATGTAGGCATGTAGTGGGACCAAATACGACCTCGTAGACATGTTTGGCAAATGCAAATATTTTGTACATATTTTAGGAATTGGCAATTATTTTCTAAATACTTATTATATGTAAATTATAGGTATTATTAATATTAAATAGCGTTTAGAGTATTGTATGAATTTCTGGAGCCAATTATAAATAGGGTGTTTGATGAGTTCACCGAAATACATCATTGGTTTAATTTCAGTTGTTATTAGAATTATTATTGTTATTAATGTTGTGGATGTTATTATTAAATAATGTTATTTTATAATTATTGGTTATAATTATTTTATTGTCAAATAAATATTATAGAATATGTGTTCCTACGTATGTAGGTAGGCCCTACACTAGGTGGTAAAAGTATTGAGGTTTATTTGGATTTATGAAGATTACCTAATAATTATATATGTGTGTATGTGTTTGTGTGTGTATATATATATATATTTATATGTATATGTATATATATATATGTATATATATGTGTGTGTGTGTACATACATGTATATGTGTGTGTGTGTGTGTGTGTGTGTGTGTGTGTGTGTGTGTGTGTATATATATGTGTGTGTGTGTGTATATATATATATATATATATATATATATATATATATATATGTGTGTGTGTGTGTGTGTGTGTGTGTGTGTGTGTGTGTGTGTGTTAGAATATAAATAAGAATGAAAATAGAAAGAGAATAAGAAAAACTAAAACAAATAATAAACCAAGCCCAGCCATTTCCCCTCCCCCCAAAACCGAGCAACCCCAGGCCAGGCCCAACAGCCCATCGGCCCACAACAGATGCACCATAGGCCAGCCCAACCTGGCCCTAACAGAGGCTTCCCAGACCGGCTCTGTTTTACAGAGCAATATATATACAAAAACGAGAAACTCATCGACAAACAAATAAAACCTAGCCAAGATCGCCGCACAACCAACACCCTACCCCCGCGCGCGCCGCCGCATACCGTCGGCCGGCCAGGCGCGGCGGCGAGGCGGCAATAGCCACGGCTGAACAGTCATTCGAAGCCACAGCAACAATAGCAAGTTGCTACCATCGCAGCAACTTCCCGACGAGTTTCTCGCCTCCTCGTTCGCCGCTTTTCAAACCGTCTTCTCTGGTATGATCACAAGCCAAAAGTCTTGTAACCTCATCAATTAGTCTTAATTAAATTAGATTAAAAACTTGTGAGAATTCGACCCAAACATCGACCAAAACTTGTTTTGTCATCAGGAAACAAGGCTGTCGAACACCCAGTTTCACTACCAAAATAAGTCATATCAGCAACGCCAACTTAAAACATCGCTAATATTTTTAGATTTAGCGACTCCTAAAATATGCATCACAATACGTCGCTGGTAGCGACAAACATCGACATATTGCGACTACATTTAGTGTAATAAAAACCAACATCGTTGATTTGTCGGAAAACGTCGCTAGTTTTATTAGTTCAGCGACGTTTAGCGTCGCAACGATTATTAAGTCGCTGAATATTAAACGATTACCGACGCTTGGCGACGTATTTTCGGACGTCGCTAATTTCTGATAAAAAGGGTTTCCTCGGTTTGACTTTTTATTTCTCCCTCTCCCCAAATTTTTTGTTTCCGCCCCTCTTCCCCGTCCTCTGTAGAAGCATAGAAAATATTAGAAATAAAGGCATAATGGCTCATGCGGCTTTGGGCAGCAAGCCTATGCGGTTTATACTGGAGTTGCCCTATGCGGCCCAAAAGGAGACCCTCAGACTCATGCGGCTCGGGGATTTATACGGTTCAGCAGGAACATGCGGCTCAATTGACGCCATGTGTGACCCCCCTACAGTTGGCCACTGGAGTAATGGCCTCATTTAATGCTCTGACACGACTCGACGGCTACGACGTCTCTGACATAAAGTGTCATAATGGCTCTGCCATAATGACAGACTCTTCGGGAAAAGAAGAAAATCTCTGACCCGATCTGTCAGAAATCCTAGATTGCCACGTGGCAAAAGTCTCATGCGGCTCGGGTAGAGAACAGCTTCATGCGGCTCATTGAGGAGTCACTCTAAATATGATTAACAGGAATCCGCCATATGCGGTCCATCCATAGCCCGGTCTATGCGGCTCAATACCACGCTAACTCATGCGGCCCACAGAAACTATGCATATACGGCTCATGGAAAGGTCGTCCCCTGCGGTTCGCAAAGACCACGCATATGCGGCTCACGGAAAGTTCGTCCCCTGCGGCTCGATGAGATATTGACTCATGCGGCTCACGAAGAGTATCTCCCTGCGGTTCAAGTGTTGGTCACCCTATGCGGCCCTAGCAGGATCTTCAATTAAAAAATGTGGCATTGAAGATTCAACCGAATCCCAACAAGAATATTTGGCATCATCATAATTGCCGAGTTCAGGGCATATCATTTATCATCCAGCCAATAGGACACGTGGCGAGCAGTCAAATATTAGCATAATCAATCACGAGGATTTAAAGCAGTCAGCATTAACTGCTCATAAGATTTGGTGCTATCCGCATTAGTGGTCGAGATTCATTATGATCAAGATCAAGGGTCCAGATAGAATGAAGGAGCGCCGACATTCCAAACAGATAAACATTAGCAAACCCTAATGATCACATCCCACCCTTATAAATAGCATCATTCCAATACAAGAGGGCGGCAATAAAAAAAGAATAAAAAAATAAGAAGAGAGAGATACACACAGAGAGAGAGTTCCCCTTTTTCTTGATAATCACAGAAAGAGAGAAGCCAGAAGAGCAACCAGAGGAGAGCAAGAAGAGCCTTTCTTCGTCAACGCCGAGCAGATCTTCCCCGAGCCAAGGCTGCATACCGATCGTCCAAGGAGTAAGGCAGAGCGGCCGTCGCTTTCCCGAGCCTCTATCGTCACCCCCCAGAATCAAAAATAAACAATCGTACTTAGTCTGCTGTACCTAGGTTTTCGTCCCTAGGCTTTCTTTGTACGAGCGAGTTTGTATTGTGAGTCTAAGTTCAGTCCTCCGATAATTGTTCTGTTCTTTTACAATCAATGGCAAACACGATGGCGACTCTGCTGGGGACTAACTTCTCCACGGCTGAGGAGTTGGTGACGCAATCGGATGCAGCCAAACTTGGCTCCACACAACAGAAGATGGTCGTCCGCTTCGACCAACAGGCGTTCGAAGAGATGCTCTCTGAAGGCAGCGCTGGCCCGGTCCAGAAACGCACCCGCACCACGAAGGCTCGCAAAGAGTGGAGGCCAAAGTCATTTGCTTCCCCTCAGACCCTCGATGGAATATCCTCGGTCGCTCAAGACGGCGAGAAGGACTCTCCTACGGCCCCACTTCAGATCGCAGACAACTCTGCTGTCCCCAAGTCCGACAGAAAAAAATACTATGATGCTGGACTTGCAGGGACAAAGAGGGACCCTGCTCAACCTGAACCGCAGAAGGGTATTAGCCGCAGAAAGAAAACCCATACGGCCCCAACCGTCAACCACATGAAGAAAGTAACTCATGCGGTCACTTCTGTCAGCCGCATAACTTATGCAGCTACAATTCCCAACCGCATGGATGGGATTCATACGGCTAGTAAAGTCAACCGCTTGCAGAAAACCCATGCGACCACAGATGCCAAACGCATGCGGACAGCCTGCACGGCCATGACTCCTAACCGCATAAGAACTCGTCCCACAACAGAAGACAGTCGCATGCAGATAGCCTGCACGACACCCAATGCTAGCCGCATAGCGTCTCTACCACGCTTCTCTCGACCAGTTTTCGACCGACTCTCATGCGGTCCTGACTCTGATCACTCTCTGGATGTAAATCCAGACTCTGTGATACCCAATATGGACTCTTCCTATTACGCACCCACAAGTGCTAAGAAGAAAAAGTCTAGGGCAGCGCGGGCTCATCAAGTCCAGACAGCTGCCCCAACCTCTGACTGTCGGGGCATCCCGCTGAGTATCACGCGGGCCTCTGACGGGAAGTTGTATAAAACCACTCGAGTCCAGCCCCCGGCGGCAAACGGACAAAGTGGTTCCTCCGACCTGCGTGAAGCTATTCTTCACAAACGCAAGGAAAGAGAAGGAGCCTCAGCGTGCAGAGAGTCCTCACAGGGACGTCACTGTACCCAGATTATCGTCAACTACTGTTGCAGCAACACGGCAGTAATGAAAGACCGGCCATCCGTCTTCCAAAGGTTACAACATCCGAGCTCGGAAGACGAGGCACCTCCTGTGGCCTCCTGCAATTCCGCGCGGAAAGCCCCCGTTGAGGGGAGAGGAAAGAAGGCCAGCATCTCCAGCCCAAAGGTGTCGACTATTGCAGCTAAGAAGCCGTCGTCTAAAGGATCATCCTCTGCTGGAGTATTCCAACACACCCGTTCAAAGATGAAAACTGCTGCAGTAGGAAGTTCGTCGCCCACGTCACTGGGGGTCGTCGGAACTGGGGGTAGCTCTCCTCCGAACATCCACGATGACCCGACATTCCAAGAAGACGGACTGGAGGAAGCAAATCTTCAGACGGATACAACAGATACCGACGTCCTCGAGGACATCCTAAACGAAGCAAGCTCTGAAACTGGGGGTACTGTTCCTTCCGAGTCCGAACCTGAAGAGAACATCCCCACATATCCTGATGATTTCTCGATGCATGAGTATGACTCGGAGGGCACGTCCTCCACCACTCCTTCTGTCACTCCTCACGTGAGGACGGTATTCATGACCGACAACAGCCAAGGTGGTTCCGGCGATCGCCAGCGTATCGACACTTTGGAGGCCATACTGTACGCCTTGGTCAAGTCTGTGGACGAGATCAAAGCAGCGCTTCCTACTCTGCAGGGAGTGACACCTGGTCAGACAAGTATGGGTCCCACGAACAACATAGATTCAAATTCAGCGGCACCAAACCCGGGCAATAATGCTCCCGAGATAACGGCCCCTACCGCGACAGATGAGGCCCGAGAAGTAAGGAGAGGTTCGGGAGCTTCGAGCGATGTTCCACGCCCGAGAAAATTCTCAAGATCTCAGAATACGGCAACCATACCCTGCTGAATGGAGGGATGCGCCCTTTCCCCCAAGATATAAGCCGTTCAATATCAACCCATATGATGGCAAGACTTCAGCAAGCCGGTACATCACTTATTTTGAGATCACTACCGACCATCTGCCCCATGATGACGCCATCCTCACACGGTTGTTCATTGGGGCACTGGAAGGAGTCGCCTTCGATTGGTACCGCAACCTGCCAGATAATTGCATCCACTCCTTCGCTGGCTTCAAGCGCTTGTTCTTGGAGAGGTTCTATGAGGTAGGGCAGGACGTCACGATGTCTACCCTCATGGACGTCGTTCAAGGAGAGAAAGAGTTGACGAGGAATTACATTGAGCGGTTTCGTCAAACCGCAATGAAGTTACCATCTGGCAACCCGGACTCTTCCTTGATTGAAATTTGCCAAAAGAGACTACTCCCAACAATTAGTCTCTGGATGGGCGAAAGCCAATTCAAGGACTGGAAGGCTTTTATCATCAGCGCTACAAGTGCCGAAGAACGATTGAAGAAAGCTCGTCAACTGGGATTGCATATCTCAGAGGGAGAGAACAAGGGGAAGCGCCCCAACGCCAGCAACGACAATGGGGGTAGCCCCTCCAACAACCGGAACAACAGAGACAAGCAGGCTATGGTGACCGATACAGCCCAGAAGCCTGAGCCACAGCCAGCAGACAAACAATGGCCTCAAATCACTTATTCTTTCGAAGACGGCCACGTCAAGCCTATCTTGGACATGCTTATACAAGGAGATAGAATTCAGCTTCCTCCACCAAGGCGGGAACCTCGGCCGGCTGATTTGGAAAATCCGAAATTCTGCCATTACCACCGCTACGTCCACCATGCTACACACGACTGCTACCAACTGAAACGGTATATCCAGAACCTCATCGATTCGAACGCTCTGGCTATCGACTTCGAGGAGGTAACCGTAGCAGCCAATATGGTGTCCGTACAATTCGACAATTTCCCTCCAACAGAGACTCAAGACGGTGTCATACCCATCCCTCTGGCAACGATGGAAATCGCTAATCTTCCGCCTGCCCGTGATCAAACTCCCGGTCTAGTACTTCTCACCACATCACGAGGGGAAATCATGTGGGTCCATCCGGACCTAGTCCACGAGGTGACTCAGCCAACTTTACCTTCTAAAAAGAAAATTAGAAAGGTCAGATCATGCCGCACCGCCTCGACAGAGAAGGAGGAAGTCTCAGCTGTCACTACTCGATCTGGAGCACAAGCCCAACCAGTGGTCGAGAATCCGACTAATGATCAGCAACCCGCAAACGCTGATACTCCGGGACCGGCTCAGCCTTCGACGACCGACAAGCCTAGGCCGAAGGAGACTCGCTTCGACAAATCCCTCCGAAAGAAGACACCTCAGGGGCTAGAAAGACCCTACAACTTCGACATCTTGGCTCAATTGGCCAATACACCGGCCAAATTATCTTTATATGAACTCCTGAGGCTCTCGAAGGATGTCCGCACAGCTTTAAGCGAGGTGCTCCAAAATGTCGATGCATACTTGGCTCAGGTCAACCTTACGGAAGATAACCAACCTGCAGAGCTCCAAGATAGTGCGTGTACAGGGGCAATGCCCAATATCGTCTTCTCTCCGCATGCTCATCAAAACTAACCTGCACGATCGCCCATTGTACTACACTGGATACATCGGCGACGTGAAGGTGGATCGAATGCATATTGATCCTGGATCCTCCATAAGCATCATTCCGAAGGGTCTGCTACATCATCTTCGCATTCCGATGCACCGTCTAACACCTACAAGCACCGCCATTAGCGGTTTCAATTCGGGCAGGAGCTACCCAATAGGGAAGATACGCTTGAAATGTCAGATCGGCGATCTCCAATCGGAAGTCACCTGCTACGTCATAGATGCCGACACATCTTACAATATCCTTCTGGGGCGGCCTTGGATACACGATTATATGATCGTGCCTTCCACGCTACACCAGTACTTCAAATATGTCGATAAGCACGGCTTCGTGAGGACAGAGTTTGCCGATATCGATTCCTTCAAGGGGGTCGAATCTTATTACTCAGACTCCTGTCTGTACGAAAAATCAAAGAAGCACCTGGTCGAAGAGGAGGTGCAAGCTCACACCAAGACAACCACAGGATCAGAAGAACCTCTGACGATCCACCTCCAGGCTCGCAAATCGGGCAATTCTGCACCCCTTACGGCTACTCTGTGTAAGGACGCAATCAGTCTGTCGGCACAAGAAGAACAGATGAGAATCCGGCTGCCAAGGTCTGGCCAAGCGCCGAAACCCACTCCAGGGCCACTTACCATCAGACTACTGAGAGTCGGTCAGCTCCAAACGGAGAAGCTCAATCCCTCCGATAGACCGCTCACGATACGTCTTCCTAAAAAGGGTCGTCACCCCGATGCGAGGTCAGACGCTTCTAGCAAACCATCCACTCCTTGCCCCACGTCAGATGCCAAACTGGGGGTTGCCAATCTACCAACAACTCCACGACCTGCTCCGCCAGTCGAGCCTCTGAAGATCAAGCTGACTAGGTTGCTCTCTCAGTCTTCATTTATACAGGGGGTGGCCAAAGAAGAACCAGAATTAGCCACAATCCAGCTTACTCCGGCAGAAGACGCTTACCGAATAGTCGAGGGAGGGGACCACCCGATTATCTTCGGCCGGAAAGACGATCTGTACCCCTTCACCATAAAAGAAGTCGATCTTGGGTCAGATGCCGGGAGATTGCCTCTATACCTTTATAGTCCCCAGTCCAAATATCTCATGCAGAAACAAGGATATGATCTAGAAACTACACCAGGTTTGAATTATAGTACCGGACGGCGACTACCTTTGAAGCCCCCAGTACCGTCTGGTAAGCCACGGGACTACTATAGCAAAACTCGATGTGGACTAGGGTATGTAACTCCCACGATGACCCCGGAGAATTCAGATGAAGAGTGCGACTGCCAGTCACATTCAACCGGATCACCAACTTCCGACTCGGATACCAGCATCGGAGACATATTCAGACAGGTCCCGTCAGCCAACATGGCATTTGCCGATGCTTACGAAGAAGACGAGGACATTCCTGAAATCCTTGAGCTTGAGCCGTGGGCCCAACAGCTAGACGCACAATGGGAAAAGCGGTTCGAGCTGAGAGAACCTCCTACAGAGGATGAAGTTATGCAGGTTGACCTCGGCATCGAATCCTCTCCAAAGCCAATCTTTGTCAGTAAAAGCCTAACAGATGAGGAACGAGAATCACTGCTGGAACTCATCAGAGAATATATTGACGTATTTGCCTGGAGTTATGAAGACATGCCGGGATTAGATCCCGATATTGCTCTTCATAAACTCAACATACGGCCGGATGCAAAGCCAGTCAAGCAGCAGCAACGACGCTTCCGCTCAGGCGTCATGGACGCAATCGAAGCCGAAGTCAACAAGCTGATAGCCAGCGGCTTCATCCGTGAGGAGCAACACCCTGATTGGGTCGCCAACATAGTCCCGATCCTTAAGAAGAACGGGAAAATCCGAATCTGCATAGACTTCTGTAATCTAAATGAGGCATGTCCGAAAGACGAATTTCCCCTCCCAATCACGGACATCATGATTGACAACACATGCGGCTTCGAACGTATGTCATTCATGGATGGATTCTCGGGATACAATCAAATCAAGATGTCCCCCGACGATGAGAAGCACACATCATTTAGAACACCGATCGGCACGTACTGCTACACAGTCATGCCATTCGGTCTAAAGAACGCTGGTGCCATATATCAGCGGGCTATGAGTATCATTTTCAGAGAACATTTGCGCAAGACAGTGGAATGCTACGTCGACGACATCGTTGTCAAGAGTCGCTGTAAGGAAGATCATCTGCAAAATCTGAGAATGGTATTCGACCTGATGCGAGCCCACAATCTGAAGATGAACCCTACAAAGTCATTCTTGGGCGTATCCAGCGGGAAGTTCTTAGGTTTCATCATCACTGCACGGGGTATCTATGTAGACCCTGAGAAAACCAAGGCAATAATGGAGATGGGTCCCCCGAAAAATCTCCGCGAACTTAGAGGCCTCCAAGGGAGACTAGCTTATATCAGAAGGTTCATTTCCAATCTCTCCGGGCGATACCGACCGTTCATACACCTCATGATGAAAGGAGTCTCATTCGTATGGGACGAGGAATGCCAGCGTGCTTTCGACGACATCAAAGAATATTTGTCAAATCCTCCAGTCCTGGTGGCCCCGGTCCCTGGAAAACCATTCCTACTCTATGTACGAGCAATGGAGCACTCCCTCAGTGCCCTGCTGGCACAAAACAACGACGCATGCCACGAACAAGCTATATACTATCTCAGCCGAATGATGGTCGGGCCCGAACACCGATACACTGCCGTGGAGAAAGAATGCCTCGCCTTGGTATTCGCCATTCAAAAGATGCGGCATTATGTTACAGGACAAACCATACATGTGATCTCACGGGTAAATCCCCTCAGGGTCCTCATGACTAAACCAGGGGCGCTCAGCTCTTGCCTCGCTACATGGGCGATACTGCTATCCCCATATCATATGATCTTCGTCCCACAGAAGGCTGTCAAAGGCCAAGCCCTGGCAGACTTTTTGGCAGCCCATCCAGGATCGGGGTCATCCAGAATATACGAGGAAATCCCAGATGAGGTCGTCGATTCGAATACAACCACCCACGATAACATATGGAGGATGTTCTTCGATGGCGCTTCAAGAACTGGACCCAAGGGAAATATCGTCGTCGGGGTCGGAGTGGTATTGATCTCTCCTACCGGGCTAGTGATCAATCGCGCCTACTCTCTCACGGAACCCTGTTCCAACAATGTGGCCGAGTACAACGCTTTGGTCATTGGCCTCCAACTCGCAAAGGAGCTGGGGGTAGAATATCTTGAAGCATACGGCGATTCACAATTAATCGTCAACCAGATTCGGGGGTCGTACGAAGTCCGCCATGAAAACATGATCCCCTACCACCAAATAGCAATCAACATTATCTCCTCATTCGAGGGATTCTTCATCGAACACGTCCCCAGACTTCAAAATATCGAAGCCGATGCCCTAGCAGGCCTTGCCGCTTCCTTAGCAGTGCCGAACCAAGCTCATCACTCGGTTGACGTGATAGGCCACGAACTGGTCTGTCCCAAGAACAATATCCAATTCGTGGCAAGCTATTCCGCCCAGTCGATCGACGAAACACCAGACTGGAGGCAGCCGTTCATTGACTTCGTCGTATACGACATCCTCCCCGAGAATCCAAGGGAAGCCACCTCCATCAGACGACGTTCTCTCAGATTCTTCTACGACACAGAGACAAAGATGCTATACCGACGATCCTACGACGGGTTATTGCTCCGGTGCTTATCAAACGCAGAAGCTAAAGAAGCTGTACGAGAAGCTCACGACGGTGTCTGTAGGGCCCATCAACCTGGCCCTAAGCTGCGAGACCGCCTTCGCCGGATGGGCTACTACTGGCCCACGATGGTGGCAGACGCAATAGACTATGCCAAAAAATACAAGGCCTGCCAAGTCCACGCGGACTTCATTCACCAACCATCCGAGTTTCTACACCCAACGGTGGCATCTTGGCCATTTGAAGCATAGGGAATGGATATCATTGGTCCAATCACCCCACCTTCCTCTCGAGGACATCGCTTCATACTTGCGATCACTGATTATTTCTCTAAATGGGCGAAAGCTATCCCACTCGCAGAAGTCAAAACTTCAAACGTGATTAGCTTTCTTAAGCACCACGTCATATATCGCTTTGGACTGCCACGAAGGATCATCCATGACAATGGTCCGCAGTTTATAAGCCATGCATTCTATCGATTCTGCGATAAGCACCGCATTCAGAATGTCGCTTCAACACCATACAACCCGGCAGCAAATGGGTTAGCAGAGGCATTCAACAAAACAATCATCAAACTCCTCAAGAAGTTTGTATCCTCCAACAAACACGACTGGAACGAGAAGCTCGGCGAATGTTTATGGGCCTATCGCACCACGGTTCGAACAGCTACTGGGAATACACCATTCTCTCTAGTATACGGGAGTGAGGCAGTCCTCCCACTGGAAACTCAGATTCCCTCACTCCGCGTCGCCCTCACTTATCAATTGACAACAGACGATAACTACCGACGCCGACTACAAGAGTTGGAGGCCTTAGATGAAAAATGCCTCTTAGCTCAGCAAAGGATCGAGCTATACCAAGCACGTGTCTCAGGAGCCTTCAACAAGAAGGTCAAAATCAGAACATTCCAAGTGGGCGATCTCGTTCTGGTAGTCCGGAGGCCAATGGTCATGACTCACAAGACCGCAGGCAAATTCCAGCCAAAATGGGAAGGTCCATTTGTCATCGAGGCCGTGTTCTCCAACGGCGCCTACCGTCTTGCCAAGCAGAATGGGGACTTGCTTATGTTACCCGTCAACGGCAAGTTTCTGAAGAAATACTATGTTTAGACAACATTTTCCAAATTATCGAGTCATGTACCCTCTTAGTACCACTGAACTCACACCCACCATTTTCCAAATTATCGAGTCATGTACCCTCTTAGTACCACTGAA
Organism: Iris pallida; assembly: GCA_029216955.1. NCBI lineage: Eukaryota > Viridiplantae > Streptophyta > Magnoliopsida > Asparagales > Iridaceae > Iris > Iris pallida. The sequence goes on from JANAVB010006598.1 coordinate 11,402,725, forward strand.
CTCACACCCACCATTTTCCAAATTATCGAGTCATGTACCCTCTTAGTACCACTGAACTCACACCCACCATTTTCCAAATTATCGAGCCATGTATCCATTGATACCACTGAACCCACATCCACAATATGTCAGATTACCGAGCCATACACCCGCTGGCGTCATTAAACTCTCACTTCCTCAATATTCTAAATCACCAAGTTACGTACCTGCTGGTACCTCTGAACTTACATCCCGGTCACTCTATCAGATAGTAAGTCACGTATAATTACACCTTTGAACTTTCTTCCTGAAAGAGATCCTCCCTCATGATCCACTACCCGCACTCCCAGTGCACAAAAAGGGTAATCGATCCGCCAATTTCCAAAACGACCATGTCCTCATTACCTCTGAGTCGTTTTCACTTCCACCAAAAACAAACCGCCCCCCCGCATAGAACTTCCATGTCCTCCTACCTCTGAGTAGCTCTATGCACCCCTTCTTTATTGAGCCCACTCCTGCCATGTCCTCATTACCTCTAAGTGGGAAGGCTCCGTCGAAGAAATCACCATATTTGCCATGTCCACATTACCTCTGAGCAAGCATGTTGGTTCCATTTCAACCTATTATCTGTACTCACAACCAGAGTACGACAAGGATAATAGGTCCACAAATGTCCTCTGTTGACCACAAATGTCCTCTGTTGACCACAAATGTCCTCTGTTGACCACAAACGTCCTCTGTTGACCACTATTGATTACAGAAAGGCTTCCGTGAAGTCTCCCCCTACCATGTTCTCATTACCTCTGAGTAGGAAGATTCTACGGTTAAACCTATATCCTCATAACCTCGGAGCAAACATGACTGGTTACCTTCCACCCTATTATCCGTACCCTGAACCAGGGTACGCCAAGGATAGTAGGTTCACAAATATCCCTTGCTAAGTCTCTTAGCATAAACCCGCCATTCTTCCGTGTCCCAGGAGCCCAGCTGCTCTATGGCACTCCTTTTCCCAACACCAAGAACATCCATGACCACTTTGCCATGGCTGCTCCAAAACGTCCTAATCAAACTTGTTATCCGTACCTAAAACCAAGGTACACCCAGGGTAACAGGTCCACAAATAATCCCCCAGCAAGTCCAATTCCATGAACACCGTAAGTACAAGAAAGAGAAGATGAGTTGAAACGTGCTCATTTATTTCAAAAATTCAAAGGAGCTACAACGGTGAGGATCACATCCCTTGCAAGTAAAAATATATGAAAGAAAAAACAAAAGGAGAAGCAAAGGAAGTTGGAAGACGAATTACTGCTCTGGGCACATAACACCGTGAGACGGTCCTTTATCAAGGTAACCGACCGCTCAAACTTCCGTTTGGCTCGACGCTCAGCTTCCTGGTTCAACACCGTCGGGTCCTCCAGATGAACGTGGGCCTGCCAGTTGTCCTCGAACTTCTTGAAAGATCGCTCCAGGTTGGCAGAAGTTCGAGAAATCCGCTCGGCCTCCCGAGCGATCGACTCCTGTTCTGCACGAGCAGCCTCCCGTTCTAACTCGAGGAGGGCCAACTCTTGCTGGAGTACAATAATCCGCTCCTGCGTGGCAGCTACTCCACGAGAAGCAGACTCTTCACGAGCCCTACAAGTATGACTTCGACGACCCAGCTTTGCATACAAAGCGGAGAACTTGTCAAGGTCCTCCCGCACAGCTGGCCTAGCAGCATCCCGAGCAAGCCTGATCTTATCCCGAGCAGCAACAAGGAAGCCCCGCTCCCGTTTAATCGCAGCAGGTAAGCCAGCCTGCCGTGTTGCCAGCAGTTGAGTCACAAGCTGGTCGGCCTCAACCAACTTGGGCTCCAGAAGCGCGGCTAACCCCATCCCGCCAGGAAGGTTCTTCAAAGTGTCAATCTGGCCATGAGCACCCTTCAGAGACATAGTGAAAGGGATTCCCCGTTCCACGGCAGCATCTACACCCCTCCCTAAGTGGCGATAGAAGCTGTCAACTAGATCTTATGTCACCTCGTTCAAAGCCTCCGAGGAAGCCGGTGTTAACGGAAGTGTGGCTGGCAGCGCAGAAGAAGACGAGATAGAATCTGCCGCTCCTGCCACGAGAGAAACCAACTCTGCACGGAAGGACGCTTGAACAGCGGCCAACTCCTCTTCAGCAGTCCGTAGAATTTGAATGCTCGGTAGGATCGAGATGTCAGCCTCTGAAGCCGCAAAAGAAGCAGAGGATGAGGCAGAGACCGCAGTCCTCGGGACAAGCTCCATCCCCACCTGCCCAGGACTGGCAGGAGGTCCCTCAGTATGAATCGATAAAGGAAGGGAAGCGCTCCCTTCCCCCGGATCAGGACAGGTCGAGCTTTCCCTAAGAACATCCGACGCGGGAAGTGAAGGGTCGGGACCTACAGGACCAAAACAACCATGAATCGATTTGACCAAAATAAGCAGAGTCGCCAGGAAGCTCAGGTAAACAGAACATCCTATGCGGCATGAACGGGGCCATGCTTCTTATTCAAAGTGTTTTAATTTTACAAATTGAAAACTTTGAAGGGGGTACTGTAGAAGCATGGAAAATATTAGAAATAAAGGCATAATGGCTCATGCGGCTTTGGGCAGCAAGCCTATGCGGTTCATACTGGAGTTGCCCTATACGGCCCAAAAGGAGACCCTCAGACTCATGCGGCTCGGGAATTTATGCGGTCCAGCAGGAACATGCGGCTCAATTGACGCCACGTGTGACCCCCCCTACAGTTGGCCACTGGAGTAATGGCCTCATTTAATGCTCTGACACAACTCGACGGCTGCGACGTCTCTGACATAAAGTGTCATAATGGCTCTGCCATAATGACAGACTCTTCGGGAAAAGAAGAAAATCTCTGACCCGATCTGTCAGAAATCCTAGATTGCTACGTGGCAAAAGTCTCATGCGGCTCGGATAGAGAACAGCTTCATGCGGCTCATTGAGGAGTCACTCTAAATATGATTAACAGGAATCTGCCATATGCGGTCCATCCATAGCCCGGTCTATGCGGCTCAATACCACGCTAACTCATGCGGCCCACAGAAACTATGCATATACGGCTCATGGAGAGGTCGTCCCCTGCGGTTCGCAAAGACCACGCATATGCGGCTCACGGAAAGTTCGTCCCCTACGGCTCGATGAGATATTGACTCATGCAGCTCACGAAGAGTATCTCCCTGCGGTTCAAGTGTTGGTCACCCTATGCGGCCCTGGCAGGATCTTCAATTAAAAAATGTGGCATTGAAGATTCAACCGAATCCCAACAAGAATATTTGACATCATCATAATTGCCGAGATCAGGGCATATCATTTATCATCCAGCCAATAGGACACGTGGCGAGCAATCAAATATTAGCATAATCAATCACGAGGATTTAAAGCAGTCAGCATTAACTGCTCATAAGATTTGGTACTATCCGCATTAGTGGCCGAGATTCATTATGATCAAGATCAAGGGTCCAGATAGAATGAAGGAGCGCCGACATTCCAAACAGATAAACATTAGCAAACCCTAATGATCACATCCCACCCTTATAAATAGCATCATTCCAATACAAGAGGGCGACAATAAAAAAAGAATAAAAAAAATAAGAAGAGAGAGATACACACAGAGAGAGAGTTCCCCTTTTTCTTGATAATCACAGAGAGAGAGAAGCCAGGAGAGCAACCAGAGGAGAGCAAGAAGAGCCTTTCTTCGTCAATGCCGAGCAGATCTTCCCCGAGCCAAGGCTGCATACCGATCGTCCAAGGAGTAAGGCAGAGCGGCCGTCGCTTTCCCGAGCCTCTATCGTCACCCCCCAGAATCAAAAATAAATAATCGTACTTAGTCTGCTGTACCTAGGTTTTCGTCCCTAGGCTTTCTTTATATGAGCGAGTTTGTATTGTGAGTCTAAGTTCAGTCCTCCGATAATTGTTCTGTTCTTTTACAATCAATGGCAAACAACCTCGACGACAGCCACCCCTTCCCTCCGGCGCCGCTCATCCTCCTTCTCCACCGCGAGCCCCTTCTCCTCCCTCCGGCGAGCCCGTTCTCCTCCTCCTCCTCCACCGCGAGCCCCTTCTCCTTCTCCACCGCAAGATCCTCCTCCTCCTCCTCTACTACCGCGAGGAGACTGAAGGTAAACCCTAACCCTAATTGAGGTGTTTTTCGTATCCAAAATGAACACGGAGACACATTACGACCATGTGTTCACTGATACAGTGTGTTCGTGAGGTTTTGGACACTTTGTGTCCATTTGTTGGACACGTGGACATCCGCAAGCATGCATATATATGTATTTCACCTCTGTACACTTAATCCCCTCCTCCTCTATGCACCATCGAACTTGTCCTTCTCCTCCTCTTCCACCACCGTGAGGAGACTGAAGGTAAATCCTAACCCTAATTGAGGTGTTTTTCGTGTCCAAAATAGACACGGAGACACGTTACGACCATGTGTTCACTGATACAGTGTGTTCGTGAGGTTTTGGACACTTTGTGTCCATTTGTTGGACACGTTGACACCCCCAAGCTTGCATATATATGTATTTCACCTCTGTATACTTAATCCCCTACATACACTTGTGTATTTTCGTATTAATTTAGATTTGCATATTGGGTTTGGGTTTCGATATAGTGTTTGATACATTGTTTCACCTTACAACATTCCTACACTTATTTTAGACAACAAGTATATGAACCAATTAGTCAACATCTATTTGTTGAAGTATGGTACTCCATTCTTCGTATGTTCTACCTATATATGTCTCTCAAGATCCAATACTCAAAAATTCTAAGAAGAAGAAGAAGAAAAGAATAAAATGACATCGCTCAACACCCTATGACAACTCTTTGTAGAATTGTGTTAAAGTGTGAGTTCTACAGTATGAGTTCTACAGTACGGTTCTCTTTGTAGAATAAAATGGCATCGCTCAACCCTATCGATCCTCCATACAAGTCTTCCTTCATCTATTGTCTTAAAGTGTGAGTTACAGTATGGTTCTCTTTGGTGAATTGTGTCTTATTATAGTCCCTGCAGCCATTCGACTGGCGAGGCAGAAACTATGTAGTCGTAGATAAAGTTGACTGTCATCCGACCCTCATTCCTTGACAATAATGATACGACAACCAACCGGAGAGGCAAGGACATAGTCCCTTCATCCATTTGGATTATTAAATGTTAATATGGGGTTTGGATTCATGGTGTATATGTTCACTGTCTCAAGGACATAGTCCCTGCAGCCATTCGACTGGCGAGGCAGAAACTATGTAGCCGTAGACAAAGTTGACTGTCCTCCGACCCTCATCCCTCGGCAATGATGATACGACAACCTATCACTATATCTTATGTAGTAGTAGATGATGTCTTAGTATTACAATTATATTATTTTTGACTATCGATCTTACCAGATGGCACCCATGACCCGAGGAGCGGCACGTCGTTTGAAGAAAATAGTGAATGCTGAGGTGGCTCCTCCTACAGTTGAGAAGGAAGTGGCACCGGTTGCTAGTGAGACCGGGAGTTCTATTCATCCAGCACCGGTAGCTAGTGAGATCGAGAGTTCTCTTTATGTAGTCCTTGCAAGGGACGACCTCTCTTCTCGCGCCAAAAATCTTGCTTTTTCGAGGTGGTTGCGTGAACGTATCACTGAGCATTTGCGTGATCAGCGTGGTTCTCATTAGCTACTAATACTTATTTGTATTAGACTATTTGTATTGGATTGTTTTTGTATTAGACTATTTGTATTAGACTACATATATGAATTAGAACTGTGTCAATCTCTAGATTATATTGGACTACGACATGGTGATCAGGACATAGTCCCTGCAGCTATTCGACTGGCGAGGCAGAAACTATATATCCGTAGATAAAGTTGACTGTCCTCCGACACACATCCCTCGGCAATGATGATACGACAACCCAACCGGAGAGGATAATCTGAGAGATCTATCTGAGAGGGACGTATACTCTGAGAGATCACCTTTACAAGAATTATATCAGTAGTGGAATCGAGTGTTGGAGGAGATATTATCAAAGTATACGTCCTACTCAGATGGGTCTCTCACAGTTACTATTTTTCCTGACAGCATGGTGGATGTGCTCCGTCCACAGATTCTTGCTCCGAGCCAAAACTGTCCCGGAGCTCAAGTGGACATCTTTGGTGTAGAGCTCGAGTGAGAGGTTCCTGATAGCATGGTGGCCTCCTTTGTTAAAGTATCCGTGCTCATCCCATATTAGTTGTGGGACGAGCATGGATACTTTAACAAAAGAGACCACCATGCTGTCAGGAACCTCTCACTCGAGCTCTACACCAAGGATGTCCACTTGAGCTCCGGGACAAAGTTTTAGCTCGGAGCAAGAATCTGTGGACGGAGCACATCCACCATGCTGTCAGGAAAAATAGTAACGGTGAGAGACCCATCTGAGTATGACGTATACTTTGATAATATCTCCTCCAACACTCGATCCCACTACTGATATAATTCTTGTAAAAGTGATCTCTCAGAGTATACGTCCCTCTCAGATGGATCTCTTAGAGTATCCTCTCCGGTTGGGTTGTGTTCTGAGCCATCCGTTCTCACAGTGGGTCCTATTTTGGATTCTATATTTTGTATTTTGGTTTCTGTATTTTGTATTTTGGTTTCTGTATGTATTTTGGTTTCTGTATTTTGTATTTTGGTTTCTGTATTTTGTATTTTAGATTTTGGATTCTATATTTTGTATTTTGGTTTCTGTATTTTAGCTCCAGCTCCATTTGCATTAATCTACGGTACGACATGATGATCAGGACATAGTCCCAGTAGCCATTCGACTGGCGAGGCAGAAACTATGTAGCCGTAGATAAAGTTGACTTTCCTTCGACCCTCATCCCTCGGCAATGATGATACGACAACCTATCAGAATCCTCGACTCTCTTTCGCTTCTTGGATATTAACCCAGCTTCCAATCTCTCATTTCCCTCCGGGTCCACTCTACTCCCAATCTCTTCCTCTTTTATACACGGATCTACAGAATCAATACCATCCAAGGAAGGCAAAACTGAATCAGCATTGTCTTCCGGATCGTCCTCATCAAGGCATAACGGGCTGCTCAGCGTGCCCAGCTTCTTCAACTTCTCGCTGGCTGCAGAGTCGAAATGGGAACGGGTCCTCTTTGCCGGCCCGGAGCTCTGACTCGCACTCGTCGTCGCGCTACTGGTTTCCTCTCCTCCTCTGACGCGGGTCATAAGAAAAAAAAATTCGTACCTCTTCTTCACATAAACATCATTGCCGCCTTGGACTCGAGCCTCCTCGTCTGTGACGCTATCCGACTTCTCGGTGCCTACATTGTCACTCGAATCTCCCGTTCGACTCGTATCGTCCTCTTCTTCGCCTGTCTTTTCGCTCCCTATCTTGCAATCATCTGCTATCACCGTCGACTCATTCGACTCCTTCTCCGATGACTCCGAGAAGTTGGATAGCATCACAGACGAGGAGGCTAGGCTCGAGTACAAGACGGTAATGATGTTTATGTGAAGAAGAGTTATGAAATTTCTTTTCTTATGACCCGCGTCAGAGGAGGAGAGGAAACTGGTAGCGAGGCGACGAGTGCGAGTCAGAGCTCCGGGCTGGCAAAGAGGACCCGTTCCCATTTTGACTCTGCAGCCAGCGAGAAGTTGAAGAAGCTGGGCACGCTGAGCAGCCCGTTATGTCTTGATGAGGACGATCCGGAAGATAATGTTGATTCAGTTTTGCCTTCTCCTCTCCTCCACCATGGCTATGGACCCATCTGCTCCTCCCTACTTCTATTCTTCTTATTTGACTCTCTCAGGCACATATGATATCCAGCTCAAGTGTAGAGTCGGGAGAGAAGAAGTGGACAGGAAGAGGAGGGGGAAGCAGCACAGCCGGCAGCATGACCTGGAGAAAGTACAGAGGTTTTCTTCAACATACGTAGGAGAACTATAAGGATATATCTTTTCATAATATGTCATCTTGTCAAAGACCCTTAATATGACAACCATGTTACCGCGGTGTTGGAAGACTAACATGTCATAATTTTCTAAGCCGTATATTTTGACATAATTCTCCCAACTCTTTACTCCTATGTCGTAATCTTGCATTATTACATAGAACTGAAATCCAGTTGGAGGATTATGTCAAAACACACAGCTTATAAAATTATGACATGTTAGTCTTCCGACATCGTGGTAACATAGTTGTCACATTAAGGGTCTTTGACAAGGTGATATGTTGTGAAAAGTTATATCCTTATAGTTCTCCTACGTATGTTGAAGAAAACCTCTGTACTTCCTCCGGGTCATGCCGCTGGCTGTGCTGCTTCCCCCTCCTCTTTCTGTCCACTTCTTCTTCTCCGACTCTACACTTGAGCTGGATATCATATGTGGCTGAGAGAGTCAAATAAGAAGAAGGAAAGTAGGGAGGAGCAGATAGGTTCAGAGCCATGGTGGAGGAGAGGAGAAGGAAAATGCTTGATCAGAACTTGAGGTGGAAAAGTTATGACGTTGATAACATGAGAGAGGGAGAGGGTGGAAAAGATCTTCTCCTCCGACTCTACACTTGAGGTGGATATCATATTTTGGTTTCTGTATTTTGGCTCCAGCTCCATTTGCATTAATTTACGGTACGACATGGTGATCGAACCATAGTCCCTGCAGCCATTCGACTGGCGAGGCAGAAACTATGTAGCCGTAGATAAAGTTGACTATCCTCCGACTCTCATCCCTCGGCAATGATGATACGACAACCTATCACTATATCTTATATAGTAGTATAATGATGTCTTAGTATTACATTATGTGAGTTCATCTTGATTTTGTTACATTTTTCAGATACTAGATACGATAAGAACATATACTACACCATATGTATAGAACATAGATGATTCATACTAATATATGCTAGAATAAATTTTGGATTGTGTTCTGAGCCATTCGTTCCCATATTTTGTGTGATTGTTGTAAACTTGGTTATAGGGACTGAAACCTGTGTACAGCGAGAAATGGACATTTTGTGATTGTTTGGATCCTATTCTACAGTGAGAAATGGTTATCTTTTAAACTGCAGGAAGAAATGGATATTCTGTTTTTTATTTTTTTATTTTTTTTGCAGATTTAGCGACATTTACCGACGTTTACCGACGTCCTCTGACCTTCATCTTTCGGCAATGATGATACGACAACCTATCACTATATCTTATATAGTAGTAGATGATGTCTTAGTATTACATTATGTGAGTTTATCTTGATTCTGTTACATTCTTCAGATACTAGATAAGATAAGAACATATACTACACCATATGTACAGAACATAGATGATTCACACTAATGTATGCTAGAATGAATTTTGGGTTGTGTTCTGAGCCATTCGTTGATTGTGACTCCGAAAGTATGCGTCACAATACGTCCTGATAGCGACAAACAGCGACATATTACGACTACCTTTAGTGTAATAAAAACCAACGTCGTTGATTTGTCAGAAAACGTCGCTAGTTTTATTAGTTCAGCGACGTTTAGCGTCACAAAGATTATTACGTCGCCGAATATTAAACGAATACCGACGCTTTGCGACGTATTTACGGACGTCGCTAATTTCTGATAAAAAGGGTTTCCTCGGTTCGACTTTTCATTTCTCCCTCTTCCCAAATTTTTTGTTCCAGGCCCTCTTCTCCGACCTCGACGACAGCCCGACCCCCTTCCCTCCGGTGCCGCTCATCCTCCTCCACCGCGAGCCCCTTCTCCTCCCTCCGACGAGCACCTATCACTATATCTTATATAGTAGTAGATGATGTCTTAGTATTACATTATGTGAGTTCATCTTGATTCTGTTACATTCTTCAGATACTAGATACGATAAGAACATATACTACACCATATGTACAGAAGATGATTCATACTAATGTATGCTAGAATGAATTTTGGGTTATGTTATGAGCCATTCGTTCCCATACTTGGCAATTAAGCTATTCGACTGGCGAGGCATAAATTATGTATCCGTAGATAAAGTTGACTGTCCTTCGACTCTCATCCCTCGGCAATGATGATACGACAACCTATCACTATATCTTATATAGTAGTATGATGATGTCTTAGTATTACATTATGTGAGTTCATCTTGATTCTGTTATATCCTTCAGATACTAGATACGATAAGAACATATACTACACCATATGAACAGAACATAGATGATTCACACTAATGTATACTAGAATGAATTTTGGGTTGTGTTCTGAGCCATTCGTTCCCATACTTGGCAATTAATCCATTCGACTGGCGAGTCAGAAACTATGTATCCGTAGATAAAGTTGACAGTCCTCCGACCCTCATCCCTCGGCAATGATGATACGACAACCTATCACTATATCTTATATAGTAGTAGATGATGTCTTAGTATTACATTATGTGAGTTCATCTTGATTCTGTTATATCCTTCAGATACTAGATACGATAAGAAAATATACTACACCATATGTACAGAATATAGATGATTCACACTAATGTATGCTAGAATAAATTTTGGGTTGTGTTCTGAGCCATTCGTTCCCATACTTGGCAATTAAGCATGTGAAATAGAACTGATTATGTTTAGTTTATCTTACGATACAGATTTGGACATTGCTAGAATGATTGTTGTAGACTTAGACATTGTGTGAATTTTGGGTTGTGTTCTGAGCCATTCTGAGAACTGGACATTGTGTGATTGTTGTAGACTTGGTTATAGGGACTGAAACCAGTGTACAGTGAGAAATAGACATTATGTGATTGTTTGGATCCTATTCTACCGATGTTTAGCGACGTCAATATATGTCGGAGGACGTCGGTAAACGTCGGTACACGTCGATAATTATCCCCAAGAATTCCCAGGAATTACCAACGCTTTGCGACTTCGTACATGTCACTAAATCACCGACAATTCATCGGTAATACGTCGGTAATTGACCGACACATAGCGATACGCATTAATACGTCGCTAACCCACCGACGTCACGACGGTAGACGTCAGTAATATACCGACATATATAGACGTCGGCAAACGTCGATAATTGCGACGTTTGGCGACGTTTAGAAGATTACCGACTTACATTTCAGCGACTATCACGAAACGTAGGTAATTCCATCGCTAAATATCTTTAGCGACGAAATTTGTCGTTTTAGCGACGTCTTTATGCGTCGCTAAAACGACTTATTCTGGTAGTGTTTGGAAGGCGATTTGTTGCCAGGCCATCAACAGAATTGAAAATGTGTTTAAAAGGATTTATAGACAACATAACCATGATCAAAAACCTTCTTTTAGTTTTATTTTTCATGGATTATTTCACAGGTTAAATTGGTTTAAAAATAAGAAAAAACCTAGATAAACTATTTTAGAAAAATCAAGAAATCCCTCGATACGACGTGCGTCCCGCTATTTCGGGTGATGTGGTCGCGAACCGAAGGCATCGAAAGGTGCGTAACGGCTTCGTGGTCGTGTGGGCTTTGACGGAATTCAAATTGGTCGCGTGTGCGCGACGAATTTGATGCGTATCCGTCGAAATTCGCCGTATCGGTCTCTGTAAAAATTCTCCAATTACTTCGTGCACGCTCGTCAGATCGAGACGAAACTTGCACCATCAGGACCGTATCATTTTTCTGGTCCTGTATGCCAAGTTTGGTCCAATTCTGAGACAGTTGAATCGTACGTCGTTTTGCGGGCCCTACGGTCCCACTCAACGGACGATTTTGTGCACGGCCCGCCGGAATCTATCTTCGGACATACGGTTGGATTCATATGGAAAAACTGGATCTGTTGACATATAGTTTGATGACTTTAGAGACCATTGACTCTGGCACGCTTTTCGGTGCAAAGTGGGTCCAACGGCAGACACCATTTTCCTCCAAAATTATCGTTTTGCTCTGTGTCCAGAATTGGACTTAAGGACATACAATCCTAGCTAATTTGACTATTCTGAGAATGTTGGTAACGTTTATTTCAGCTTTCGGAGACATTTGTGATGAATTGGACTTTTTGACCTGTGATTGACGATACATTGTTGGTTCTTCGTGCAACCCCCAGGCAAGTGTACCTTGCCAACTCATACAGTATAATTTATATGCATGTTCATCATTTCGATGCGGTTCTTTTTCTTACATTCGTGATTGCTTTATTTCATGTCTAGTACTTTTCCTGTTATAGTTTCACTTTACATGATTCTAGTTGTCTGCACATTCTTGTTCCTTTCTGTTATGACAGTTCTATCTGTTACACTATGTTAGTATCATACGTATTGCTTGATAGAGTCGTCTAGTCCTACACCACGATTTCTTCGACTTGATTGTAACTTGACTTGACTTGACATGACTTGAGTAGGACTTGACTTTGACATTCTATAGATTGGGAGTACTTACCTTGACTACGGTCTATAGGATTTTATACTAGGATTGGCTACTGTCTTGGTTGTGAGTACTCGCCTTGACTGCGATTGAGACACTATAGATTGCGAGTACTTGCCTTGACTGCAGTCTATAGCTTTGATATATTAGCCATTTCTAGTATGGCATGCCAGTGTCTTAGGATCCTTGTGTTTAGATCTTGAGTCTTGGTTCATCTAGTCTCATTGGATATCCTTGATTGTTCCTCACTTCTTGTATATTTGTACTGTTACATGTTGGCTTGTATATTATGTATCTTGCTAGTCCTCTGAGGACCTGATGATCTCTTCAGGTTTAGCAACTGCATGGAGTTAGTTAGCGGAACGGGATGGTAGAGGATTGTGATGTATGACACAGGTATTTGCGTGTGATATTTATTTATTATCCTTTCGTGCTTTATGTTCAGTACCATGATATTTTCTGCTTATTTTATAGACTCATATCATTCTTAGAGTCTAATCGGACAATGTGCTAATGGACTGCAGACCATGAACCATACTTGTTCATTCTTGTTTATATGATTCATGTGGATTGAGATATAGTTTAGATTAGACATGGTACCCATGACCTTGACAGCTTATACTCACTTGAGTCGGGCTGGAGTCCGCTCGATACGTAGCTGGCTTGCTCGCGAGCTCGCGTCCGAAAAGCGGGTACGGGTCGTGACAAGTTTTTGTGGTGGCCCATGCAGGTCAGAGCATATCGTATCGGTTACGTAACTGTACTGATACGAGCCTGCGACTTTGACTTAACCCTTAGAAATCTTAATCCACACTACCTTGAAAATTCTCCTAGAAATTCTCCACGTCCTTGAAATTTCATAATTGCTCTCGATTATACTCCCTTGTTTTCTGTACCGTTGATTCTCGCCCCTTCCTATTTCGGAGTGACGAACGATCTTACTGTCTAGAATTCATTAGAAATCCTTAAATTATAGTATATATTGCCTGACTATTGAATATTGGTTGTTTATATATATATAAGGGATTATAGGTACCATATGTCTTGGATATTTTGGTAGAATTATTAGTCACTAGTTAGAAGATTATGGAATTTTAGTGACATGTGTTTCAAGGGAGTAGTGTGACCTAAGGTGGGTAGAAGTCCTCGAGATTTCGTAAACACCAAATGACTAGAGAAGGCCATAAAATATTTTGAGGAATTAAGTTTGGGGAGATTAAGGTAATAGTAGACGTTGAATTTTAAAGGATAGTTATGAATTAGAATTTCGAGGATGAAATTATTTTTAAGGTGGGTAGATTTGTAGCTCCCCTTCCCAAAACATTTTTTTAATATTTTTTATTATTTATTTGATTTAAATAGTGATTTTAGAATTTTTATAAATAATTATTTAGTTAATTATTACGGTAGATGATTTTATCCATGGTTGAGTTTTGAAGTACCAGACGACTAGGAATCATGGCACGGATAGTGCAGTGGCGTGCCTTGACTAGTGTTTAGCCATGGTAGGGGAGTGCCGAGCCATAGGAGTGTCCTAACTAGAAAAACCAGGCCAAGTTGTAGCATGACCATTATAAATAAGTTTTATTAATTATTATTAGATTTATTGATTTTGTAGGAACCCGATTGAACCAAGTTAGTCCGAACTGGGCCGAACCAAATCCAAGCCCATGTAGGCATGTAGTGGGACGAAATACAGTCTCATAGACATGTTTGTAAATGCAAATATTTTGTACATATTTTAGGAATTGGCAATTATTTTCTAAATACTTATTATATGTAAATTATAGGTATTATTAATATTAAATAGCGTTTAGAGTATTGTATGAATTTCTGGAGCCAAATAAATAGGGTGTTTGATGAGTTCACCGAAATACATCATTGGTTTAATTTCAGTTGTTATTAGAATTATTATTGTTATTAATGTTGTGGATGTTATTATTAAATAATGTTATTTTACAATTATTGGTTATAATTATTTTATTGTCAAATAAATATTATAGAATATATGTTCCTACGTATGTAGGTAGGCCCTACACTAGGTGGTAAAAGTATTGAGGTTTATTTGGATTTATGAAGATTATCTAATAATTATATATGTGTGTATGTGTATATATATATATATATATATATATATATATATATATATATATATATATATATATATATATATATATATATATATATATAATAATTATATATGTGTGTATGGGTATATATATATATATATAAATATATAAATTATATATGTGTATATGTGTATTTATATATTTATATATATATATATATACCCATACACACATATATAATTATTATATATATATATATATATATATATATATATATATATATATATATATATATATATATATATATATATATATATATGTATATGCGCGTATATTATGTATACATATACATACGTATTGAGGTGTATATATATATATATATATATATATATATATATATATATATATATATATATATATATATATATATATATATATATATGTGTGTGTGTGTGTGTGTGTGTGTGTGTGTGTGTGTGTGTGTGTTAGAATATAAATAAGAATGAAAATAGAAAGAGAATAAGAAAAACTAAAACAAATAATAAACCAAGCCCAGCCATTTCCCCTCTCCCCCAAACCGAGCAACCCCAGGCCAGGCCCAACAGCCCATCGGCCCACAGCAGATGCACCATAGGCCATCCCAACCTGGCCCTAACAGAGGCTTCCCAGACCGACTCTGTTTTACATAGCAATATACATACGAGAACGAGAAAACGAGAAACTCATCGACAAACAAATAAAACCTAGCCAAGATCGCCGCACAACCAACACCCTACCCCGCGCGCATGCGTGCGCGCCACCGCAGAACCGCCGGCCGGCCAGGCGCAGAGGCGAGGCGACAATAGCCACGGCTGAACAGTTATTCGAAGCCACAGCAACAACAGCAAGTTGCTACCATCGCAGCAACTTTCCGACGAGTTTTTCGCCTCCTCTGTTCGCCGCTTTTCAAACCGTCTTCTCTGGTATGATCACAGACCATAAGTCTTGTAACCTCATCAATTAGTCTTAATTAAATTAGATTAAAACCTTGTGAGAATTCGACCCAAACATCGACCAAAACTTGTTTTGTCATCAGGAAACAAGGCTGTCGAACACCCAGTTTGGAAGGCGATTTGTCGCTAGGCCATCAACAGAATTGAAAATGTGTTTAAAAGGATTTATAGACAACATAACCATGATCAAAAACCTTCTTTTAGTTTTATTTTTCATGGATTATTTCACAGGTTAAATTGGTTTAAAAATAGGAAAAAACCTAGATAAACTATTTTAGAAAATCATGAAATCCCTCGATACAACGTGCGTCCTGCCGTTTTGGGCGACGTAGTCGCGAACCGAAGGCATCAAAAGGTGCGTAACGGCTTCGTGGTCATGTGGGCTTTGACGGAATTCAAATTGGTCGCGTGTGCGCGACGAATTTGATGCATATCCGTCGAAATTTACCGTATCGGCCTCTGTGCAAATTCTATAATTACTTCGTGTACGCTCGTCAAATTGAGACGAAACTTGCGCCATCAGGACCGTATCATTTTTCTGGTCCTGTATGCCAAGTTTGGTCCAATTCTGAGACAGTTGAATCGTACGTCATTTTGCGGGCCCTACGGTCCCACTCAACGGACGATTTTGTGCACGGCCCGCTGGAATCCAACTTTGGACATACGGTTGGGTTCGTATCGCAAAACTGGATCTGTTGACATATAGTTTGACGACTTTAGAGACCATTGACTCTTGCATGCTTTTCGGTGCAAAGCGGGTGTCACGCCTCGCTCCCGTAGGAGCGATCGTCCTCGCTAAGGCGTGATGCCGCACGGGCCTAGGTTGCGCCCGTGCAAGGCCAAGTCCAGAAACGGCTGATTTGATGCTAGGCCACAGAGTTGTACAGAGTGTCCCCATTTGCAGCGGAAAGTAAACGAACACACAAGTTGAATACGAAATCAAACTCTTTATTGATATTCAAGAAGTTACAAGCGGCGCTAGGCCGATATTACAAGTCGCTCAAGCTCTCTCTCTCTCTCTCTGAAACATAAAAGGCGTGCCAAGTGGCTTATAAGATGGAATGATTCATGGCGATGTTTCGATACATTATGTCCCGTATATGGTGCTCCAGCTCCTTGCAACGCTCCAAGGCCCAGAGATAGCTCCGCGCCTTAGCACGTTCGATGGAAGCTCCGCACCTGCCGGCGTCTCCTGCTTCCTGCAAGTAGACTGTGGGGTTATCAGTACATTGTTATGCACTGGTGGGGAGGCTAGCTCGCCCACAGTGCTATCATTACCGAACACGTTCCATTTACTTGTGTGTATCCCTATCATTCATTGTCTTTCTAATATTGCCTTAGGGTCATTTTCATGGCATATGATATAACCTATCCCGTGATACCGATTTCATAGTGTCGCATGGAAATACATGCACAACTTACCCACACTTACCGTCCGGCCTTCCCTGTCCAAGGTAAACCAAGTTAGACAACAATTCGTATGAAATAACATAGTGTGATACTTGCAAACATTCAAGATCAAGGGCGTGTCCCTGCCTCGGGTCCTAGCGCGTCGTAGGCGTGTTCTTTAACTCTTTGCAAGTCATTCATTAGGCACTTGTTCATTTAATTAACTTAGACTACTTTGATTTCAATACAAGGACTTGCACGTAGATTGCCACCAGCAAAGCCCACTTAATGTATATGCATCGGTCGCTGGCACCACAAGCCATCCTGGATATTTTCTCTTTGGTATTTTCGCACCTATCATGGCGTGCGGCTGGTACACCCTGATAGTATCTTGAAAAATACCCCGCACTTACATCTCCTGGGGCCAAGCCCCCCCCCCCCCCCCCGTTAAGCCCGTAAGCCCCTTTTATTTTTGATTCCGTCCGGACCGGCAAGTCCTTCACACTTTGACCATGCCGCGGAATCCCTTTCTCTTTACGGCACAGCATACGCCACCCCTCGCTCGTGCCGTTTGTCCACGACCATTTCGTATTAACTTGTCTTTTTAACTTAACGGTTGTCCCTGAGCCATAGGCTAACCCTTAGCCTTCTTACGTTATCGACCAGGTTGGCGTCCGTGCAGCGCGGGTAGCGAGCCCCGATGCACGTGCCCGTCACACTTGTCGCTAACCATTCATCTCCTTCTTATCTTTTATTCATTCTTTCTTTTCTTTCTTTCTTTAACTTGTTCATTCGTTTATCGATTCATTTTCTCTATTCATTCAATTTACACATTACGCAACTCCCAGTGCGGGAGTCGCCTTGGCGACCCATTAGTCCCATAATCTTTCAATGTTGCTACACTCTACTCGGAACGACTATATTGATAGTCTTCACGTTCATTGTTGTAACTCATTCATTGTTTCATTGTCGGACGCATAAGGGCATAACATAGGCTTGTGCCGTAGCACGAGCATGGAGCGCGGGCGAGAGTTCTCGTATTTTTCATGTTCCTTTCCATATTCTATACAAGCATACAAGTTGGGATTAATCCCTTAGCTAGGTGCGTTGAGTCATTTATTAGCATGCAAGATGTTATTGCCTAGCGATTCTCGTGAATGTGTCCATTTTGTTATGTGTCTAGGCTAAGCAAAGACAGGTTCATCGGAGCCACCCACCTTAGCGACGTTCGCATCGGCCGAGCGATACTCCGAGTGCGCCTTTGAAAGTCTAAGTCTGGATTCATCTTGACGGGCCAATGTAAGCCTTGCATCGATTCTTCATCAGGTCGATGCCAACTCTTCGGGTCGATGGCTCGTTTGAGTCGTTTTACTTGCCGTTTGAATCGGCATTCCGCTAAGGCGGAGCGGGGCATTACATAATACACCACTCAAAACAAGTCTCGTCCTCGAGACATCCTGAGTGCAGGTCATCCTACCGTTCCCTAACTCATGTTGTGTGTTTCTTAGGCAATCCCTATTGAACGGCTCTATCGTTCGATGGCATCGAACAATGCTAGGTACCTTTCCAAGTTTCGTGTCGCGTACGTCTGGTCGATTTTATTGGATAACTTTTCATTCATTTTAGAGTTGATGGCACTTATTCAATTCAAGTGTTTCTTTGACTTGGTTGCTATTTTGACGTATCATGGGACTGAAACGGTCGCACGAGGTGCGTTGTAATTCTCAAACATGAGAGACGTAGGCTGAGGCACTCACTCATTCGTTCATGCGCATCGCAACACCCACTTGCAGCTGCATTCGAGTTCATCATATCGCTGAGTTTGGATCGTGCACATATTCAAGGTATCCCCCGAATACGTACATTTCAACCAAGCTTAGCGATTAGCGAAGTCGGACAAGCTACTCGTGATAGTTTTGATTTGTCGATCGTTTTGCTAACTTCGATTTAAATTCGAACTTGTGTGCATCTCACTATCATTTATCTCGGTCATCGAGATGATTCGATTCGTTTCTCAAGCGTTCTTGTCTACAAAATTAATACGATTTCTTCTTAGCGGAGTCGACCAAGTCTAGGTAATTTTTGTCTGATTCAAGACCAAGTATTGCACCATCATCGAGTATTTCTTCCTATCAAAGATTCAATTCGTTATCCCAACTTTACTTGCGCGTCATCCATTCCTATCATTTCCTTCGTTTGGGGCCAATCTCATCGTCGTTCACGCACACTCCCAGTTCCCCGTCCTACTCTAAGTCTTGCTGCCACAAGTTTATCGTCCGTCTGGATGATACTGTAAGGTCAATCGCACAAGTTTAATCACTCGGCATAGGGTCGTCAGCCTATCCGCTAGGTCAGCTCACAAGGTCATAGTTACACGTCAAGTTCGTGGCTCATCGTGCAAGGTCGTTGCACGACGCTCGCCTCAAATCCTATGGTCAAACCATTTGTTCGTTCGTACGGGAGTTTCTACCCAAGCTCGCGTCACTCAGATTTCTAAACATCGAGCATGATCACCTAATTCGCAACAAGACTTACGTTGCCCATATTCAATTCTATTCAATCACCAGTTCTAACCAACTCACGTATTTTATCACGAGGTCATCCAGCTCGACAATACATTGTGCCCCAATCTCACGCGAGTCCGATTATCCACGGCGGTTCATGAATCACTATGCAATGCTCCCGCGGAATAATCATTCTCATTGGGGCGTAACTCTTGTTTGAGTTTTAGACTAACCCATTCTCGATACGCAGATTGGACCTACTCGATCCTCAAGTTCTACTCTTCAAGCACACAAATTCAATCTCGAGTCCACCTTCGCGTCAAACCACAAGTCAAAGCAATCAGATTGCCACGCCATTCAAGTTCAATCACTCCCGCTGTATGAATTACCATATCAGTGCTCACGCGGAGTAATCGTCATAATCCGGCGCGACGCATGTGCGAGGCTGGAGTTGCGCTCGCATAAGATAAGAACATCAACGTTGTGGTTGTCAACGAAACAAATCCAAACATTCACATTTTTCATCCAAGCTAAATCAATTTGATAGTCTGACCGTCATGCGTTCAACTAGAAAATCCTCGAACCGAATCTATCTTTTCTTCGACACATTTTTAATATTTCAAGTATAGCGTCCAACGGAACAATGACATTTGCACGACCGTCATTCGCCGAGTCAGAGTGCCCCCGAGTTATCGTATATCGATCTTTGATACGCCTCAATACCATCGACGATATGCGTAACCTGACGATCTTCCTTTGCAACCAATTTCGAGTCGTGCGACTGATGTTATTGTCCGAGTTGGATAATCTATAATTTCCTCGATATTCAAGATCAAGTTTGATCGCTATTCCTCAAGCTCGTTTCAAGATCGTTGTTCAAAACTCAAGTCACATTTTATTTGAATCAATCCCAAATCGTACGCACGATCCTCTAAGTTTCCTCAATCAAGACCATTCACTTTCATTCATTGTTCCGAATCGTTTTCTAACATGCGTTGCCCATTCACAAGTTGTTCGAACGACATCTCGTTCAAGATATTCGAAGTAACGATCAACTAAGCGTGGCGTTCTAAGGATTTGCGCGATCGCATTGCCTCGCCGACATACCCTTTCTATCCGTATATCTTGTAGTCTCGCTCGAACAATTTCTATAACGTCCATACACCACTCAGGGTTCGAGCCACTCCACTAGTTCGTCGACACTCACTCTTATCCTTCTTCGAAGCTATCACATACACCACTCGGGTTCAAGCCATCCTATTTAGTCCTCAATCACGTTCGCGTCATGCGCTAAGACATCCTTTAGATTCGTTCAACGAATCTCTAGCGTAATCGCATCACGTCGCCTCGACGTACTAAGTCGTTCGTGTTAATCCTCAAAATCCAAGTCAATCTTTCGTGCACGCCTAAGCGTTAGTTTGATAGTGTTGTCACCCCAATTTTCACAAACAGGGGTATTTTGGTAATTTTTCACTTTAAAAATTATTTTGAAATTATTTATTTATTATTTGTATTATTTTGGGGTTATTTGAATCGGGTTCGAATTTCAACTCATTCCGACTTGTTTTGACTTATTTCGGAGACCCGGGGTATTTTGACCTTAGCGGGCCCACACACTAGCTAGCCATGGCCCACAATATTACCATCAAAAGTTAGAGGGATTTATCATGACTCCATGGGTTAGGTTAGAGCTAATTAGAACACTAGATTTACATTTTTAACCCTCAAACCCTAAGCAACCTTGTGTAGGACTAATAGAACAATTAGAGGGGCAAACTTGTAAATACCAAAAAGGGGTTCCTTGGAGTGCTTTGGCCGGCCACATCATGTGGGGATGGGGAGGAGAGAGAAACTATTTCCCTTTCATTCTCATCCACTTTTTCTTCTTCTTCTCCAAAGGCTCCATCCACTTTTGAAGCTCACCATTGATTTTTTCTCCAAACTTGGTAATTTCTTCACCAAAACTATTTCTCTTCTCATATAAATTGGTTAGGAATCCATTAGGAATGATTCCCATGGTGGTGTCCCCATTAGAGACCATTTTTGTGTCCTTTAGATATTTCTAGGGGTGTCCACATGTAGGATTGTGTCCCAATAGGAAAAACCCTCTTTTGGACACATGGATATTGTTTTAATACTGTTTTTGTGATGTTCTCATTAATATTCCAGATTTTGACATGTTTTAGAATGAGTTTTTCCATGTATCTATATGTATCATATTCATTCCTATATGTACTTATATATATATATAGTTATATATATATATATCATTATATATATATATATATATATATATATATATATATATATATATATATATATATATATATATATATATATATATATATATATATATATATAAATGTATATATATGGTGAATATTATGTGGTTGTGTGATGTTTTTGTGCTTGGGCATTGGGACAGCAAGTTTCGGCCAGGAAGTGCCAATGGGTGTGGGTATATACATGTGGTTGCATATCTAGTAATATAT
Organism: Iris pallida; assembly: GCA_029216955.1. Classification (NCBI taxonomy): domain Eukaryota; kingdom Viridiplantae; phylum Streptophyta; class Magnoliopsida; order Asparagales; family Iridaceae; genus Iris; species Iris pallida. Next base: position 11,424,517 of record JANAVB010006598.1, read on the forward strand.
ATATATATATATATATATATATATATATATATATATATATATATATATATATATATATATATATGAGGAAAATGTACCTAAGGTCGACCTTAGGTAAGTTACCTAAGGTCGATCTCATTTTCCTCACTTTACAATATTTTTTTCTTGAATGTTTTTTATGGGATTGATCTACACCTTATTGATTGGCAACATACCAAATTTCAAGTGATTATAATATTGTTTAGCCCCCTATTTATCCCTTGCAAAATCGACGGTCTAAAACTTTGCTGCTACACCGTCGATTTTGCAAGGGATAGATAGGGGCTAAACAATAACCCCCTCACTTGGAATTTGGTATGTTGCCAATCAATAAGGTGTAGATCAATCCCATAAAAAAATATTCAAGAAAAAAATATTGTAAAGTGAGAAAAATGAGGCCGACCTTAGGTAACTTACCTAAGGTCGACCATAGGTACATTTTCCTCTCTCTCTCTATATATATATATATATATATATATATATATATATATATATATATATATATATATATATATATATATATATATATATATATATATATATATTTTTATATATATATATATATATATATATATATATATATATATATATATATATATATATATGCCACTATATATATATATATATATATATATATATATTATATATATATATATATATATATATATATATATATATGCCACTATATATATATATATATATATAATATATATATATATATATATATATATATATATATATATATATATATATATATATATATATATATATATATATATATATATATTTTATATATATATATATATATAGTGGCATATATATATATATATATATATATATATATATATATATATATATATATATAATATATATATATATATATATATATATATATATATATATATATATATGTATATATGAGATTGTGTTGTGTGTGATGTGATAAAGAGTGATTAAGAGGGGAGGAGAACCACTTCTTGGCTGTCAAGAACAGCCCTACCTGCTGTCCATAAAACCCCCACTAAACAGCCATTAAAAACCCTAAATTGCTGTCCTTAAATGTCAAGAACGGCCCCCATTTTCCCTTCCCTTGGCTGTCCCCATCTAGCCATTTGTTGGCTGTCCTTTTGCTCCAAATCCAGTCCCCCATGGCTGTCCAAAACCCCCATGAAACCCCATACCTGCTGTCCATAACAGCCCTGAATACACCACAACAAAGCCCTCAAATTCAGTCATATTTCACTCCAAAACAGCCCTATGCACACCCTCTTGTGGCTGTCACATTTGGACTTCATTTCAGTCCAAGCAACACTTACAAATCAGTCCTCTTCTCACCCCAAACCAGCCCATGTATGAGCCTAAATGGCTGTCCAAGTGCCACCATCAAAATCAGTCCTTGAACACCAAAAATCTGTCCATTATTGCCTTCCAAATCAGCCCATAATTTCCAATGTGTGTGTGTGTATATATGTGAGATATTGTGTGTAAGGAAGCCTTGTATATGTAGTTGATGCCTATAGGTTAGCCTAGTGTCTAAACCTATTAGGAAACTTATAAAGAAGTCTATGAGAGGGAGAGGTGTCTTGTGAGTGTTGTGTATGAGTGGTGGGGTGAGTGTGGTATAGAAAAGAGTAAATTCATGACATAGGATAGGTAATAGGGTAAACCTATACCCCGTATCCTAACATGACCTAGATAACTAGGATACCCAAATTTCTTGGTAGGTAAACCTTAGATAGGTTGATATCTAGCTACCCTAAGGAGCCTAGGCTAGTTCCATGGGTATTTGCAAGGTTTCATTGGTATTTGGCAAGGTATCGGGATTTACCTTGGAAGGGTAAATGCTAGTTTTGCCTAGAAATAGGATACTTGTGTTAGAAGCCTAAGATAGAGTTAGAACTTGATTCCCATGGTTGGTAATGATCAAATATGGTACTCAAAGACTAGTTTTGATGTCGGTTGACCTTTTTGACCAAAAGTCAACAAAAGTCAACTGAGAGTCAAACTTAGCCTTTAAGCGACCCGATTTGACCGAAACCAACCCAGAGTTGACCAGTTGACTGAAAGTCAATAGTTGGTCAACATTAGACTAGTTTGACCTAGGATTGACCTAGAGTTGACAAGAGTTGACCAGTGTTGACTTTTTGACCAATCAATTGTAAGTCAACCATTTATCCCGATTGACCTAGTTTGACTTGGAATGACTTCCAGTGACCTAGTATGACCTAGTATGAACCAGAATGGCCTAGTATGACTCAGTTAGACCTAGATTGACCTAGTTTTGACTTAGACTTGCATTCATGGCTTGTATTAGTTTCCTTTTTCAGTATTTAGTCATGTTTGACTCATAGTATCTTATCTTAGGTCTGTGATCGCTCTGAGCGTCTGTTCACTCTATCAGCTCAGGACCACAGGCGAGTACATTCATTGATTGTTTTCATTGTCTTGATATCTACTATATCTGATTCAGTCGTAGTGTCTTGCTAGATTCTCGACACGATAGTTCACGGACTAGTATTATCGGATTCTGGTCATAAGATGTCATTCCTGGGTTTCTTGGGATACTGGTACTTGCTTGGTCTTGATTCTTGTACTTGTATTGACGCCGATTCCGGAAGAGGACTTGCTCCCCTCTTAGGGAATCCCGCGTCATGACGTGCTATGACCGGATCCATTTATACTATTCGGGGATGGGGGAATTATTAGGGGTTATGTGATCAAGCCTTCCTGTAACTATACATTGCTAGCATCACCCTCGCCTCACGTAGGGTGTTGCAGACACCCCATTACCAGTTATCCAGGTTGGACGGTATGATTCTCCGTTGAGTACACCGCGGATTGCCGGGCCAAGTGGATAACCAGCTCTTGCTTACCTAGCCGATCACATATCGCTCTAATAATTTAAAACACATTTTTACTTTATTTGTCATGTCTTATATTCCAGTTTCAGCTTTACTTACTGTACTTTCACCATGCTATGATTCATTCTCATATGCTCTATCAGTCTTTTATACTGTACCTTGGTTATGGGATAAGTTCTGTTTGAAAGAAGGGTACAACCCCGGTCCTTGTTTGGTTTAAGGGTTGTAACTCGGCTTTCAATGGTTCCTAAGTCGCCAATATCTTTGTCTTGTATTTTATTATTACTGTCTCTTATAGTATTTTCAATTCATATGGAACTGCTGTTGTGTTTGTACTTGCTCATTTCCTGACAGGATACCGTTGACAAATTTTACAGATGATTTAGAGGCTGATTGTCCGACTTACTACGGATAGAGTCTGATGGACTGGACCTAGACAGTGGCTTAGTGGTAGAGCCACTAGACTTCGCCCACCCGGAGTAGCCTAGTTAGTTAGGTTTGCCTGGCCTGGGAGCCAGCTAGTTCATTTCTGTGTAGTATCTTTATACTATTATTATTCTGAGACTCTGGATTTTGTGTTAGCTGTGACTTGTGGATAT
>JANAVB010006598.1:11428007-11550534 GCA_029216955.1 Iris pallida
TTCCCTTGGCTGTCCCCATCTAGCCATTTGTTGGCTGTCCTTTTGCTCCAAATCAGTCCCCCATGGTGTCCAAAACCCCCATGAAACCCATACCTGCTGTCCATAACAGCCTGAATACACCACAACAAAGCCCTCAATTCAGTCATATTTCACTCCAAAACAGCCCTATGCACCACCCTCTTGTGGCTGTCACATTTGGACTTCATTTCAGTCCAAGCAACACTTAAAATCAGTCCTCTTCTCACCCCAAACCAGCCCATGTAGAGCCTAAATGGCTGTCCAAGTGCCACCATCAAAATCAGTCCTTGAACACCAAAATCTGTCCATTATTGCCTTCCAAATCAGCCCATAATTTCCAATGTGTGTGTGTGTATATATGTGAGATAGTGTGTAAGGAAGCCTAGTATATGTAGTGATGCCTATAGGTTAGCCTAGTGTCTAAACCTATTAGGAAACTTATAAGAAGTCTATGAGAGGGAGAGGTGTTGTGAGTGTTGTGTATGAGTGGTGGGGTGAGTGTGGTATAGAAAAGGGTAAATTCATGACATAGGATAGGTAATAGGGTAAACCTATACCCCGTATCCTAACATGACCTAGATAACTAGGATACCCAAATTTCTTGGTAGGTAAACCTTAGATAGGTTGATATCTAGCTACCCTAAGGAGCCTAGGCTAGTCCATGGGTATTTGCAAGGTTTCATTGGTATTTGGCAAGGTATCGGGATTTACCTTAGAAGGGTAAATGCTAGTTTTGCCTAGAAATAGGATACTTGTGTTAGAAGCCTAAGATAGAGTTAGAACTTGATTCCCGTGGTTGGTAATGATCAAATATGGTACTCAAGACTAGTTTTGACGTCGGTTGACCTTTTTGACCAAAAGTCAACAAAAGTCAACCGAGAGTCAAACTTAGCCTTAAGCGACCCGATTTGACCGAAACCAACCCAGAGTTGACCAGTTGACTGAAAGTCAATAGTTGGTCAACATTAGACTAGTTTGACCTAGGTTGACCTAGAGTTGACCAGTTGACCAGTTGACTTTTTGACCAAAAGTCAACTGTAAGTCAACCGTTGATCCCGATTGACCTAGTTTGACTTGGAATGACTCCCAGTGACCTAGTATGACCTAGTATGAACCAGTATGGCCTAGTATGACTCAGTTGACCTAGATTGACCTAGTTTTGACTTAGACTTGCATTCATGACTTGTATTAGTTTCCTTTTCAGTATTTAGTCCTGTTTGACTCATAGTATCTTATCTTAGGTCTGTGATCGCTCTGAGCGTCTGTTCACTCTATCAGCTCAGGACCACAGGCGAGTACATTCACTGATAGTTTTCATTGTCTTGATATCTACTATATCCGATTCAGTCGTAGTGTCTTACTAGATTCTCGACACGATAGTTCACGGACTAGTATTATCGGATTTGGTCATAAGATGTCATTCCTGGTTTCTTGGGATACTGGTACTTGCTTGGTCTTGATTCTTGTACTTGTATTGACGCCGATTCCTGAAGAGGACTTGCTCCCCTCTTAGGGAATCCCGCGTCATGACGTGCTATGACCGGATCCATTTTACTATTCGGGGATGGGGGAATTATTAGGGGTTATGTGATCAAGCCTTCCTGTAACTATACATTGCTAGCATCACCCTCGCCTCACGTAGGGTGTTGCAGACCCCATTACCAGTTATCCAGGTTGGACGGCATGATTCTCCGTTGAGTACACCGCGGATTGCCGGGCCAAGTGGATAACCAGCTCTTGCTTACCTAGCCGATCACATATCGCTCTAATAATTCAAACACCTTTTTACTTTATTTGTCATGTCTTATATTCCAGTTTCAGCTTTACTTACTGTACTTTCACCATGCTATGATTCATTCTCATATGCTCTATCTGTCTTTTATACTGTACCTTGGTTATGGGACTAAGTTCTGTTTGAAAGAAGGGTTACAACCCCGGTCCTTGTTTGGTTTAAGGGTTGTAACTCGGCTTTCAAATGGTTCCCAAGTCGCCAATATCTTTGTCTTGTATTTCATTATTACTGTCTCTTATAGTATTTCTCAATTCATATGGAACTGCTGTTGGTGTTTGTACTTGCTCATTTTCCTGACAGGATACCGTTGACAAATTTTACAGATGATTTAGAGGCTGATTGCCCGACTTACTACGGGATAGAGTCTGATGGACTGGACCTAGACAGGGCTTAGTGTAGAGCCACTAGACTTCGCCCACCCGAGTAGCCTAGTTAGTTAGGTTTGCCTGGCCTGCGAGCCAGCTAGTTCATTTCTGTTGTAGTATCTTATACTTATTATTTGAGACTCTGGATTGTGTTAGCTGTGACTTGTGGATATTTCTGGACTCGTTCTTGCTTATTCTATCATATCTCTTTTCCATGCTTTCTACCTTAGTTTTGATTATGTGATTGAGAGTATTGCTTGTTCCTCCGTTCGGAGTGTATATACTGTACAGGTACATTTATCTGTTTAGTCGTAGTATTTACAGACCCTATATACAGCGTTCTACCCCGATTCTGCGGCGTAGGCTGGACGTAACCACGTGCTCGTGCCCCTCTTCAGGATGCGGGTCGTGACACATTTTTGTGGTGGCCCATGCAGGTCAGTGTCGCAACTAGTGCGAACTCGTAATGGTGCTCGACTTAGAGTGCTAATTACGAGCCTGCAATTAGGACGTAGGATTAGGGTATGATAGGAGTTACTCAATCACATGTTAGGAGATTCTGATCTTTTGATTACCATGACAAGTTCTTTTTACATTGAATTTAATTGTCCGTCTTTGATATTCCTATCATGTGCCATATTGATTCCTTGTCTCAACCTATCCTCAGGATGACGATCACTCGCTCTCAGGCAGCGGGTTCTAGCGCTGTACCAGGGAGGCCCGATCCGGCAGGTCTTCCACCACCGGCTGCAGGAGTAGCAGTAGCAGTCCCAGGAGGTCTTCCACCTCCGGCAGCGGGAGCTACAGCTGAAGGAGCTGCTACCACAGTTTCTGCCCTTCCGGCGGGAGCAGCAGCAGCGGCGGTTCCAGGAGGTCTTCCATCTCCAGCAGCGGGACCGTCTATGGTCATTCCAGATATTCTTCCACCGCCGCCTCAGCTACCGACAGACACCCAGGGGCTGATGGCCCTTCTGCAGCAGATGTTGCAGACACAGCAGCGCCAGACAGAGATGCTGAGACAGACGATGGAGAACTCGCACCAGTTAGCTATGGCAGCAGTGGAGAGAGGTGCACCGGCTACAGTTGAGGGAGCACCAGCATAGCAGCAGGGCCAGGGGAGGCCCGGTACGTATCTCGACTTTCGAAAGATGAACCCACGAGATTTCAGGGGTACCGAGGGTATCCTATACGCGGACGACTGGCTAGAGAATGTCCAGCGGTGTCTGGAGTTGGCAGAGGTTCCGAGAGCTCTGTGGGTGACTTCTGCAGCGAGCCAGTTCTTTGACATAGCATTGATATGGTACCGTACAGATCCACATGCATCAGTGAGAGGTATATCTTAGGAGGACTTCAGAAAACTCTTTAAGGAGAAGTTCTACCCAGATATAGCCTTGACAGCTCTGGAGGGGCAGTTTGTTAGTTTGGTGCAGGAGAACTCGTCAGTGGACGAGTATGCAGCGGCCGCCTGAGCAGGTTTGCACCCAGTTTGATTCAGGATGAAGGGTGCAAGGTTCGGAAGTTCAGGAGGGGTCTCATCCATGCAGTGCGCACTCGCACATCTGGGCGACGAGACGCAACATTTGAGCAGATCTTGATGGAGGCTCAGATTACGGAGGAGGACTTCGGCCTCAAGCCGAAGAGGAGCAGTGACGCTTTGGAATCCAGTTCGAGTGCAGGGCCAGCGAAGCGCCCATATTTCCAGTAGAGGCAGTTCCAGCAGCATCAGCCTCAGTTGCAGATCCAGCAGGCACCGGCGCGTGCCCAGCAGCATCAGGGTCAGGGTCAGGGCCGGAGGCCAGCTACACAGTACAACTTCTGCGGGAAGCCAGGGCACACTGTAGAGGTGTACAGGAAGAGATTGGGCACCTGCTTATACTGTGGGGCGTCCGATCACCAGCTGAAGGACTGCCGTATTCGCGGAGTCAGAGTAGTTCAGGACAGAGCACAGCCAGCCAGAGGACCAGTAGTTCAGCAGAGGGGTCCTCCACTTCAGACTCAGCAGCAACGTTTTCAGCAACACCAGAGGGGAGCCCCTGCGGGCAGAGTGTTTGCCCTGACAGCAGAGGAGAAGGCAGAGCCAGTAGGCGATGTAGTGGCAGGTCATGTTCTTCTCGATTCATTTCCTGCATTTACCTTATTTGATTCCGGTGCCTCGTATAGCTTTGTGTCTGTCTCCTTTGCTCTGAGACACAATATTATTGCTGAACCCTTAGGTAGGACTTGCAAGATATTGACCGGGGGAGGCATCATCCTGGTCAACAATATCTGCAAGGGGCGGAGAGTTACTGTAGGAGGCCGAGTTTTGGGTGCATGCTTGCTCGTAATGCCCCTTCCGAGGTACGATGCGGTACTCAGAATGGATTGGTTGAGCACGTACCATGCTACTATAGATTGTAGAGGAGGCCGCCCGGAGAGCCAGAGGTTGTGTTTTCCAGAGGAGCAGCTGAGCCGGTAGATGGGTTCTGCAGAGCTCTACTGGCGGGGCAGGTATTGCCGCATCCGTTGATTACTGATTTCATAGAAGTTTTTCCAGAGGAGTTGCCTGGAATGCCGCCGGATAGAGACATTGAGTTCTCTATAGACCTAGTGCCAGGTGCTGAGCCCATTTCGCAGCACGTCTATAGAGTCAACAACAGCGAGTTGGCGGAGCTGAAGAAGCAGGTCGACGAGCTGCAGGACAAGGGATTCATTAGATCTAGTTCATCGCCTTGGGGAGCGCCAGTCCTGTTTGTATCGAAGAAGGATGGTACGATATGTATGTGTATCGATTACAGGACGCTCAACAACCTTACTATCAAGAATAAGTACCCATTGTCGAGGATCGACGACTTGTTCGATCAGTTGAGCGGCGCCAAGGTGTTTTCGAAGATAGATCTGAGATCCGGCTATCATTAGCTAAAGATGAAGAAGGAAGACGTTTCGAAGACAGCTTTTCGGACTCGGTACGGCCAGTACGAGTTCACAGTGATGCCATTTGGGTTGACCAACGCCCCAGCTGTGTTCGTGAACTTGATGAACAAGGTATTCCATCAGTACCTTGACAAGTTCGTGGTGGTCTTCATAGACGACATCCTGGTTTACTCGAAGACGCCAGAGGAGCGCGAGGAGCATTTGAGGATTGTGCTCGAGATGTTGAGGAGGGAGCAGTTGTATGGAAAGTTGTCGAAGTGTGAGTTTTTCCTGGACCAGGTCGAGTTCCTGGGTCATGTTGTGACCGAGCACAGGATCTCAGTAGACCAGAAGAAGATTGCTGCAGTAGAGTCTTAGTCTATGCCCAGTACAGTTGCCGAGATTTAGAGCTTTCTGGGTTTGGCGGGCTACTATCGGAAGTTCGTCCAGGATTTCTCGCAGATCGCGGAGCCGATGACTAGACTCACCAAGAATGACGTGGAGTTCGTCTGGACTGAGGAGTGTCAGGCCACCTTCGATGAGCTGAAGAAGAGGTTGACATCAGCTCCTATCTTGATATTGCCGTCTGGGACCGGTGGTTTCTCGATTTACAACGATGCTTCTGGTCGGGGTCTGGGTTGTGTACTTCAGCAGCACGGGAAGGTAATTACCTACGCATCTAGGCAGTTACGTCCTCATGAGAAGAACTATCCAACTCACGATCTGGAGTTAGTCGCTGTCATCTTTACCCTGAAGCTGTGGAAGCATTATCTGTACGGAGAGCGGGTTGAGATCTTTACTGACCATAAGAGCTTGAAGTACGTGTTCACTCAGAAGGAGCTGAACATGAGGCAGAGACGTTGGCTCGAGCTGATGAAGGACTTTGATATCGCCTTGCAGTACCATCCAGGGAAGGCCAACGTAGTCGCAGATGCCTTGAGCAGGTATCCAGTGGCTATGTATCTGACATCAGACCGTCATCTTTTGGCTGACCTGGATAGTTTGGGAATCGAGGTGATCATTCCAGGCATAGAGGTGCAGATATGGGGTTCACAGATTCAGTCTGAGTTGATGGACAGGGTCAGATCAGCGCAGTTTGATGACGTTGCCCTGAGGAGCATCAGGGAGCAGGTGCAGATAGGGCTGCTTGATGATTTCTCCATTGCCGAAGATGGGTCACTGCGGCACGGTACTAGACTGTGCGTCCCGAGTGGAAAGCTTCGGAAGGAGGTTCTTCAGGAGGCTCATCGCTCTCAGTACTCTATGCATCCTGGTGCCAACAAGATGTACAGAGATCTGAGAGAGCACGTTTGGTGGTACGGTATGAAGCGCGAGGTAGCTCAGTTTGTATCTCGCTGCTTGGTTTGTCGGCAGGTGAAGGCCGAGAGACAGAGGCCTGGGGGATTGCTTCAGCCACTACCCATTCCAGAGTGGAAGTGGGAGCACATCACCATGGACTTTGTGTCCGGACTTCCACAGTCTCCAGGAGGAAAAGACGCGATTTGGGTCATAGTTGATAGATTGACCAAATCGGCCCACTTTTTGCCTTTCAAAGTGGGATTGTCTACGGAGAGGTTGGCAGAGCTGTATATTCGTCAGATCGTGCGGTTGCATGGAGTCCCTGTGAGCATAGTTTCAGATCGAGATAGCCGTTTTACTTCCCACTTCTGGAGGAGTTTGTAGGCTAGCTTGGACACCTCGCTCAAGTTCAGTACTGCTTATCACCCCCAGACAGACGGGCAGTCGGAGAGGACTATCCAGACCTTGGAGGATATGCTTCGCACGTGCGTGCTAGATCTCGGGGGTTCTTGGGAGGATCATCTTTACCTGGTAGAGTTTGCTTACAACAACAGCTACCAGGCCAGTATAGAGATGTCCCCATTCGAGGCTCTATACGGACGGAGATGTCGTACTCCCTTATCTTGGGACGACGTTGGCGAGAGGGTGCTGCTTGGACCAGAGATGGTGGTGGATGCAGCTGAAAAGGTTCGGCTTATTAGAGACAGACTTCGGGTGGCTCAGGATAGGCAGCGGCATTGGGCCGATAGCCACCGGAGACCGTTAGAGTTCAAGGTTAGTTTCAGTTCCTGTTTGTGCTTGTTTGTGATTTGTCTGTCCTGTGTTCTGAGTTTGTTTTATGTCTAGGCTGGCGCTTTGGTGTTCCTGAAGATTTCTCCGACACGGGGCACGATTCGCTTTGGCGGGGGCGGGAAGCTTAGTCCGCGCTACATCGGACCTTTCACCATTCTTGAGAGGGTCGGTGCAGTGGCATACCGGCTAGACTTGCCGCCTACGCTGGAGGGGGTACACAACGTGTTCCACGTGTCACAGCTGAGACGGTACGTGGCGGACCCCAGCCATGTATTGGATCATTCAGCGATCGAGGTGGGGCCTACTCTTCACTATCAAGAGCAGCCGGTTGAGATTCTGGATCGTAGGGAGAAGGTGCTCCGGAACCAGGTTATCCCCCTGGTTCGCGTTGCATGAGGCATCTCTCTCCAGGTGAGTCTACCTGGGAGAGAGAGGACGACATGCAGGAGCGTTTCCCTTATCTATTCGAGCCCTGAGGTATAATTTTTGTTTTTCTGCATGTGATTCATTGTATATTTGTTTTAATTTTGAGGACAAATTTTTTTTAAGGTGGATAGATTTGTCACCCCCAATTTTCACAAACAGGGGTATTTTGGTAATTTTCCACTTTAAAAATTATTTTGAAATTATTTATTTATTATTTGTATTATTTTGGGGTTATTTGAATCGGGTTCGAATTTCAACTCATTCCGACTTGTTTTGACTTGTTTCGGGGACCCGGAGTATTTTGACCTTAGCGGGCCCACACACTAGCTAGCCATGGCCCACAATATTACCATCAAAAGTTAGAGGGATTTATCATAACTCTATGGGTTAGGTTAGAGCTAATTAGAACACTAGATTTACATTTTTAACCCTCAAACCCGAAGCAACCTTGTGTAGGACTAATAGAACAATTAGAGGGGCAAACTTGTAAATACCAAAAAGGGGTTCCTTGGAGTGCTTTGGCTGGCCACATCATGTGGGGATGGGGAGGAGAGAGAAACCATTTCCCTTTCATTCTCATCCACTTTTTCTTCTTCTTCTCCAAAGGCTCCATCCACTTTTGAAGCTCACCATTGATTTCTTCTCCAAACTTGGTAATTTCTTCTCCAAAACTATTTCTCTTCTCATGTAGATTGGTTAGGAATCTATTAGAAATGATTCCCATGGTGGTGTCCCCATTAGAGACCATTTTTGTGTCCTTTAGATATTTCTAGGGGTGTCCACATATAGGATTGTGTCCCAATAGGAAAAACCCTCTTTTGGACACATGGATATTGTTTTAATATTGTTTTTGTGATGTTCTCATTAATATTCCAGATTTTGACATGTTTTAGAATGAGTTTTTCCATGTATCTATATGTATCATATTCATTCCTATATGTATTTATATATATATAGTTATATATATATCATTATATATATATATATATATTTTTTTTTTTTTTTTTTTTTTGTGATGTTCTCATTAATATTCCAGATTTTGACATGTTTTAGAATGAGTTTTTCCATGTATCTATATGTATCATATTCATTCCTATATGTATTTATATATATAGTTATATATATATCATTATATATATATATATATATATATATATATATATATATATATATATATATATATATATATATATATATGTGAATATTATGTGGTTGTGTGATGTTTTTGTGCTTAGGCATTGGGACAGCAAGTTTCGGCCAGGAAGTGCCAATGGGTGTGGGTATATACATTGTGGTTATATATATAATATATATATATATATATATATATATATATATATATATATATATATATATATATATATATATATACATACATATATATATATGGTTTATATAAGGGATATATATATATATATATATATATATATATATATATATATATATATATATATATATATATATATATATGAGATTGTGTTGTGATATATATATATATATATATATATATATATATATATATATATATATAATTATATATATATATATATATATATATATATATATATATATATATATATATATCCCTTATATAAACCATATATATATGTATGTATATATATATATATATATATATATATATATATATATATATGAGATTGTGTTGTGTGTGATGTTGTGGTGTGGGGAGAGAACACCAGGTTCGGCCATAGCAGTGGTTGTGTGTGTGGTTGTTAGTGGTAGGAAGGGTGTTTGATTTAATGTTTGAGAGAGGAGTTGTGAGAGATTGAGAGGGAATAGATTAGTGGTTGTGTGGGGAGTAGTTGTGAGTGATAGAGAGTGATTAAGAGGGGGGGAGAACCACTTCTTGGCTGTCAAGAACAGCCCTACCTGCTGTCCATAAAACCCCCACCAAACAGCCATTAAAAACCCTAAATTGTTGTCCATAAATGTCAAGAACAGCCCCCATTTTTCCCTTCCCTTGGCTATCCCATCTAGCCATTTGTTGGCTGTCCTTTTGCTCCAAATCCAGTCCCCCATGGCTGTCCAAAACCCCCATGAAACCCCATACCTGCTGTCCATAACAGCCCTGAATACACCACCACAAAGCCCTCAAATTCAGTCCTATTTCACTCCAAAACAGCCCTATGCACACCCTCTTGTGGCTGTCACATTTGGACTTTATTTCATCCAAGCAACACTTACAAATCAGTCCTCTTCTCACCCCAAATCAGCCCATGTATGAGCCTAAATGGCTGTCCAAGTGCCACCATCAAAATCAGTCCTTGAACACCAAAAATCTGTCCATTATTGCCTTCCAAATCAGCCCATAATTTCCAATGTGTGTGTGTGTGTATATATGTGAGATATTGTGTGTAAGGAAGCCTAGTATATGCAGTTGATGCCTATAGGTTAGCCTAGTGTCTAAACCTATTAGGAAACTTATTGAGAAGTCTATGAGAGGGAGAGGTGTCTTGTGAGTGTTGTGTATGAGTGGTGGGGTGAGTGTGGTATAGAAAAGGGTAAATTCATGACATAGGATAGGTAATAGGGTAAACCTATACCCCGTATCCTAACATGACCTAGATAACTAGGATACCCAAATTTTTTGGTAGGTAAACCTTAAATAGGTTGATATCTAGCTATCCCGAGGAGCCTAGGCTAGTTCCATGGGTATTTGCAAGGTTTCATTGGTATTTGGCAAGGTATCGGGATTTACCTTGGAAGGGTAAATGCTAGTTTTGCCTAGAAATATGATACTTGTGTTAGAAGCCTAAAATAGAGTTAGAACTTGATTCCCGTTGTTGGTAATGATCAAATATGGTACTCAAAGACTAGTTTTGACGTCTGTTGGCCTTTTTGACCAAAAGTCAACAAAAGTCAACCGAGAGTCAAACTTAGCCTTTAAGCGACCCGATTTGACCGAAACCAACCCAGAGTTGACCAGTTGACTGAAAGTCAATAGTTGGTCAACATTAGACTAGTTTGACCTAGGGTTAACCTAGAGTTGACCAGAGTTGACCAGAGTTGACTTTTTGACCAAAAGTCAACTGTAAGTCAACCGTTGATCCCGATTGACCTAGTTTGACTTGGAATGACTTCCAGTGACCTAGTATGACCTAGTATGAACCAGTATGGCCTAGTATGACTTAGTTAGACCTAGATTGACCTAGTTTTGACTTAGACTTGCATTCATGGCTTGTATTAGTTTCCTTTTTCAGTATTTAGTCCTGTTTGACTCATAGTATCTTATCTTAGGTCTGTGATCGCCCTGAGCGTCTGTTCACTCTATCAGCTCAGGACCACAGGCGAGTACATTCACTGATTGTTTTCATTGTCTTGATATCTACTATATCCGATTCAGTCGTAGTGTCTTACTAGATTCTCGACACGATAGTTCACGGACTAGTATTATCGGATTCCGGTCATAAGATGTCATTCCTGGGTTTCTTGGGATGCTGGTACTTGCTTGGTCTTGATTCTTATACTTGTATTGACGCTGATTCCGGAAGAGGACTTGCTCCCCTCTTAGGGAATCCCGCGTCATGACGTGCTATGACCGGATCCATTTATACTATTCGGGGATGGAGGAATTATTAGGGGTTATATGATCAAGCCTTCCTGTAACTATACATTGCTCGCATCACCCTTGCCTCACGTAGGGTGTTGCAGACACCCCATTACCAGTTATCCAGGTTGGACGGTATAATTCTTCGTTGAGTACACCGCGGATTGCCGGGCCAAGTGGATAACCAGCTCTTGCTTACCTAGCCGATCACATATCGCTCTAATAATTCAAAACACTTTTTTACTTTATTTGTCATGTCTTATATTCCAGTTTCAACTTTACTTACTGTACTTTCACTATGCTATGATTCATTCTTATATGCTCTATCTGTCTTTTATACTGTACCTTGGTTATGGGACTAAGTTCTGTTTGAAAGAAGGGTTACAACCCCGGTCCTTGTTTGGTTTAAGGGTTGTAACTCGGCTTTCAAATGGTTCCCAAGTCGCCAATATCTTTGTCTTGTATTTCATTATTACTGTCTCTTATATTATTTCTCAATTCATATGGAACTGCTGTTGGTGTTTATACTTGCTCATCCTGACAGGATACCGTTGACAAATTTTACAGATGATTTAGAGGCTGATTGCCCGACTTACTACGGGATAGAGTCTGATGGACTGGACCTAGACAGTGGCTTAGTGGTAGAGCCACTAGACTTCGCCCACCCGGAGTAGCCTAGTTAGTTAGGTTTGCCTGGCCTGGGAGCCAGCTAGTTCATTTCTGTTGTAGTATCTTTATACTTATTATTATTCTGAGACTCTGGATTTTGTGTTAGCTGTGACTTATGGATATTTCTGGACTCGTTCTTGTTTATTCTATCATATCTCTTTTTCATGCTTTCTACCTTAGTTTTGATTATGTGATTGAGACAGTATTGCTTTGTTCCTCCGTTCGGAGTATATATACTGTACAGGTACATTTATATGTTTAGTCATAGTATTTACAGACCCTATATACAGCGTTCTACCGCCGATTCTGCGGCATAGGCTGGACGTAACCACGTGCTCGTGCCCCTCTTCAGGGTGCGGGTCGTGACAAGTGTTCCTATCGATACACACTCTAAGTGTAGCTTCGTTCCCGACCAAGCGGTACTTGATATCGCTCGTAACTCGATTGCACCAAAAGTCGAGGTGCGCGACACGCAGCACAACATAACCAAAAAGGTCGTGTGCATAGCTATCACGTGCTAACTATATTCGAGTTCGCATGCTCACTTATTCTCGTTCGAGTGATAATCGATCTCGCTCGCGACTCGTTTGCACCAGAGGGTCTAGGTGCACGATACTCTGCACCACTTAGCCAATGGCTGCGTGCATAACCATCCCGTTCGAACTATACTTAGGTCTCGAGTACTCGTTTGCTGTCAGCGTAAGCTCATTCAAGCACGCACTGCGTTTGCTAACTCTTAGCATCGGTTCCTTCCAACTCAAGTCCGTCGTGGTGGCACAAAGGCCTTCGCCTATCGATCACGTCCAACCGAGTAATCGTACGAGCTTTTGAAAATATTAGACTTATTGTATGGAACATCCCAAGGCACAATGAGAGAGAGCGTACACTTCTTTAATTCCAACCGAGCTTTCAAAACTGAGAAAATCGAAATAAGGTCCAAGGACGTAAACCCGTGCTCTGATACCAATCTGTCACGCCCCGCTCCCGTAGGAGCGATCGTCCTCGTTAAGGCGTGATGCCGCACGGGCCTAGATTGTGCCCGTGCAAGGCCAAGTCCAGAAACAGCCGATTTGATTTCTAGGCCACAGAGTCGCACAGAGTGTCCCCATTTGCAGCGGAAAATAAATGAACACAAGTTGAAGTGAAACCAAACTCTTTATTGATATTCAATAAGTTTACAAACGGCGCTAGGCCGATATTACAAGTCGCTCAAGCTCTCTCTCTCTCTGAAACATAAAAGGCGTGCCAAGTGGCTTACAAGATGGAATGATTCATGGCGATGTTCTGATACATTATGTCCCGTATATGGTGCTCCAGCTCCTTGCAACGCTCCAAGGCCCAGAGATAGCTCCGCGCCTTAGCACGTTCGATGGAAGCTCCACACCCGTCGGCGTCTCCTGCTTCCTGTAAGTAGACTGTGGGATTATCAGTACATTGTTATGCACTGGTGGGGAGGCTAGCTCGCCCACAATGCTATCATTACCGAATACGTTCCATTTACTTGTGTGCATCCCTATCATTCATTGTCTTTCTAATCTTGCCTTAGGGTCATTTTCATGGCATATGATATAACCTATCCCGTGATACCGATTTCATAGTGTCGCATGGAAATACATGCACAACTTATCCATACTTACCGTCCGGCCTTCCCTGTCCAAGGTAAACCAAGTTAGACAACAATTTGTATGAAATAACATAGTGTGATACTTGCAAACATTCAAGATCAAGGACGTGTCCCTGTCTCAGGTCCTAGCACATCGTAGGCGTGTTCTTTAACTCTTTGCAAGTCATTCATTAGGCATTTGTTCATTTAATTAACTTAGACTACTTTAATTTCAATACAAGGACTTGCACGTGGCTATTATGTCACGCCCCGATTCCGTCGAATCGATAGTCGTCCCCTGGGCGTGATGCCGTGCGAATCTAATTTGCGAACACACAAGGCATAGTCATAAGGCAATCCGAGACACGAGATCTAAGAGAGTATGCAGACAAATTGAATCACACAATAAGTAAAGGAACTTGATTCTTTATTGATAATGAACATCATTTACAGACTCCGGTACAAGACTCATTGCCGCACGGGCTACAACATGACTCGATTATAAAGAGTGCCGACGAGATAGTTGTTCCATATATTGTACACATCCCTCAATATATACAAGTACTCCAGTGACCTGGATGGGAGGGACGTTGAGTCATCTTCCTTTGGACTTTCGAGAGTCTTTAAAATGGAGTCGTTCAGAGAGAGAGTCTTCGACGCACGGCCGAAGCTTCAAAAGTTACGAACGCCGCCGAGCTAGTTGGCGCGTCCTTCCTGGTTCGCGGGACCTGCAAAGAGCGAGGATCAGCACGAAACACATGTACTGGTGAATGGCTAATTAAATCCAAGCTCTAGCATTTGATTCAAGAAGTTTCATAGCATATTAGCTAGCTATTTCAATAATCTTTCTAACCATCCTACTCGATTTGCATGTTAACATGTTTTGAGGCAAGCATATGAAATTGTATAACATTGAGCAACTATCATATTCATCCGTGCCACGTGCATTTGTTAAGCAGTAAGAAGGGTGTGAAGGCCACTGGCAATTTCAAGCCATAGCGGACATATAGCTGAGTTAGACGGCGACCCTTTCGCGTCGGGTAGCGAGCCCTGTGCGAAAGTTCCCGCATAACTCGCGCCGATGAAGGCTGGCACTTGCTATACACTCGTTCCTCCCGGGCCGAATCGGTCCCTTAGCCTAGGTAACCGTTCGAGGAAACTACACCTTGTCGACAAGTTGTCCAATGACCGTTTTCCTTTGAACTAGTTGATTTGGGTCATTTGGCCGTATCGTTGCGATAAACATTAATCGATTCATTCATTGTTTTGCATAGAACAAGTATGATTGTATAAGAAAGCATGTTTTCCATTTCCAAATCCGACAGTTCGTTAGCAAGTGTTTCATGAAGTATCGTGCCACGATTTCATTGATTCTACACTATTATGACAAGCATTTATTTTACTTCATGTATTGAGTTTTGAAGTAGAGGTACGGGACGAAGGAGGTCAGCCACTTGCCTTAGGCTTGCTTCAAGCGAGCGACTGGTTGGCTGCGCTGTCGTCGCCTACGCGATCACCTGCAATCGCATAAGCAACTGATTAGAACCCTGTGTATTTCAAGGAATTTCGATATGAATGCGAGCTCGAAAATGCGTCACGAAAACCCATCGAAAACATTCACGAAAAGCGCATTCACGAAAACGAAAGCCAAAGCCAATTCAAGTGCGGCATGAAAACCAGAGCAACGGGAGGTCTCTCCCGACTCAGCCGCAGAGCCAATCCTCGAGGCGCAACCCGCTGAATATGGGACTTGGTTCCGAAGAAGCCATTCTATAACGTGGAATGGATCTTAATTCAACCGTTCCCGTTCGATCGACTCGGCCGATTCTGACCTATCGGTCCCGACCGAGTCGATAGCGACAGTGTTTCTTTTTCGCGTACCCCGTGGACGGAGACGGGGCACGATGTAGGGACGGGGCACTACACCATAACCAACTAATAAAAAGTTTCGTCCTCGAAATTTAAAGATGGAACCTACCTCTAATAGAACAATGAAGGAAACTTTTCCTTCATCTCCGATTCAAGCTCCCACGTCGACTCTTCGACCGAGTGGTTCTTCCAGAGGATGCGGACAAGAGGGATCGCTCGGTTGTGCAGCAGCTTATCCTTGCGTTCAATGATTTGAACTGGCTCTTCAACGTAGGATAAGTCGGACTTTAGCTCCAGCTGGCCAAAGTCTACCACGTGGCTCGGGTCGTGCACGTACTTTCGCAGTTGAGAGACATGAAAGACATTGTGAACACCTTCAAGCGCCGGCGGTAGGGCAACTTTGTAGGCCACTGGCGCGACCCGTTCAAGTATTTCGAACGGTCCAACGAATCTCGGACTCAACTTTCCTTTCGCGCCGAACCAAGTAACTCCCCGCATGGGCGATACTTTGAGAAATACGTGATCGCCTACTAGAAACTCGAGAGGCCGGCGATGAACATCTGCATAGCTTTTCTGACGACTCTGTGCGGTCTTTAATCTTTCCCGAACGAGCTTGACCTTTTCCACAGTCTGTTCTACCAGCTCCGGGCCGAGTATCTGCCGTTCCCCGACTTCATCCCAACAAATGGGCGATATGTACTTCCGACCGTACAAGGCTTCATACGGTGCCATTTGGATGCTGGATTGGTAGCTATTGTTGTATGCAAATTCTGCCAGCGGCAGGTGGACGTCCCAGCTTGATTTGAAGTCAATTGCACAGAGCCGTAGCATGTCTTCGAGAATCTGATTGACGAGCTCCGTTTGGCCGTCGGTCTGAGGATGGTAAGCTGAGCTGAACTGTAATTTGGTTTCCAGCGTCGACTGAAGGCTACTCCAGAATCGTGACATGAACCGTGAATCCCGATCAGAGACGATGGATACTGGAACTCCGTGCAGCCGTACTATCTCGTCAAAATAAATCTGCGCCAAGCGATCAACGCTCCAAGTAACTTTGATGGCGATAAAGTGCGCTGACTTGGTTAATCGATCGACGATGACCCAGATGGCGTCGTTCCCCCGTGGCGTCTTCGGCAGGCCAACAATAAAATCCATAGTGACATGAACCCATTTCCACTCAGGAATAGCGAGGTTCTGCATCTCCCCACCCGGTCGCTGATGCTCGGCTTTCACCTGCTGACAGGCCATGCATTGCGACACGAAGAGCGCCACATCTCTCTTCATCCCGTGCCACTAGAAGGTCGTGCGGAGGTCCTTATACATCTTGGTACTACCTGGATGCAAAGTGTATTTCGTATAGTGCGCCTCCGACAGGATTTCCTTTCTGAGTTCTGAATCGTCCGGAACGCATAGCCTACCCTTCAATCGGAGCATGCCGGTTTCGTCTTTCGTAAAGTCGATCGTCCTGCCTGTCGAAATTAGCTCTCGCACTTTCTTCAGGTACGGATCGTCCGTTCGGCCCGGGAGGAACGAGTGTATAGCAAGTGCCAGCCTTCATCGGCATGAGTTATGCGGGTTGTGCCTCGAGGATTGGCTCTGCGGCTGAGTCGGAAGAGACCTCCCGTTGCTCTGGTTTTCATGCCGCACTTGAATTGGCTTTGGCTTTCGTTTTCGTGAATGCGCTTTTCGTGAATGTTTTCGATGGGTTTTCGTGGACATATAGCTGAGTTAGACGGCGACCCTTTCTCGTCGGGTAGCGAGCCCTGTGCGAAAGTTCCCGCATAACTCAGCTATATGTCCGCATAGCTTTTCTGACGACTCTGTACGGTCTTTAATCAAATTAAAGACCGCACAGAGTCATCAGAAAAGCTATGCGGACATATAGCTGAGTTATGCGGGAACTTTCGCACAGGGCTCGCTACCCGACGCGAAAGGGTCGCCGTCTAACTCAGCTATATGTCCACTTCGCGAAGATCGTATCGCCTCTGACTCCAGACGGATGGCATGGTTGAGTGCCTCGCCCATGGTTTTGTATTCGGCCGTATCGTTCTTCAGTCGGCACTCGCTAATCAGGTGTCCCTCCTTGGCGCAGAAAGTACAGAACCACTCGGTCGAAGAGTCGACGTGGAAGCTTGAATCGGAGATGAAGGAAAAGTTTCCTTCATTGTTCTCTTAGAGGTAGGTTCCATCTTTAAGTTTCGAGGACGAAACTTTTTATTAGTTGGTTATGGTGTAGTGCCCCGTCCCTACATCGTGCCCCGTCTCCGTCCACGGGGTGCGCGAGAAAGGAACACTGTCGCTATCGACTCGGTCGGGACCGATAGGTCGGAATCGGCCGGGTCGATCGAACGGGAACGGTTGAATTATGCGTGTCCCTGTCTCGGGTTCTAGCGCGTCGTGGGCATGTTCTAGCACGTTATATTTCAAGCATGTTCTGAGTGTTATATTCCGAGCATGTTCAGGAGGCACTTGTTCATTTAACTTAGACTACTTTGATTTCAATACAAGGACTTGCACGTGGATTGCCACCAGCATAGTCCACTTAATCTACATGCACGGGTCGCTGGCTTTACAAGCCATTTTAGATATTTCCCTGTGGTATTTCTCAACTTAGCATAGGGTGATGGCTGGTACACCCCGTTAAGTCTCTTGAATATACCCTACACTTACGTCCCCTGGTGCCCAAGCCCGCACCCAGGCAGACCGTAAGCCCCGTTTTTGATTCCGCCTATGCCGGCCACGATATACTCCACACAACGCCCGTGCCGCAGAATCCCTTTTTCTTCACGGACACAGCATACGCCACCCCTCGCTCGTGCCATTTGTCTACGACCATTTCGTATTAACTTGTCTTTTTAACTTAACGGTTGTCTCTGCCGTAGGCTAACCCTTAGCCATAATGCGTTATCGACCAGGTTGGCGTCCGTGCAGGGCGGGTAGCGAGCCTCGATGCACGTGCCCGTCACACCTGTCGCTAACTATTCTTTTTTTCTTATCTTTTTCTTTCATTCTTTCTTTTCTTTGTTTCATTTGTCCGTTTGTTCATCGATTTATTCACATATTCATTCTTTCATTCATTGATTCGTGGATTTATTCATTCAAGCATTACGCAACTCCTCGTGCGGGAGTCGCCTTGGCGACCCATCGGTCCCATAGCCTTTCAGTGTCGCTATACTCTACTCGGAACGACTATATTGATAGCCTTCCCGTTCATTGTTGTAAACCATTCATTGTTTCATTGTTGAACGCGTAAGGAGCATAAACGTAGGCTTGTGCCGTAGCACGAGCATGGAGCGCGGGCGAGAGTTCTCGTACTTTTCCATGTTCCTTTTCATATTCTATATAAGCATACAAGTTGGGATTATTCCCTTAGCTAGGTACGTTGAGTCATTTATTAGCATGCAAGAGGTTATCGCCTAGTGATTCTCGTGATAGTTTCCGTATTGTTATGTGTCTAGGCTAAGCACAGACGGGTTCATCAGAGCCACCCACCTTAGCGATGTTCGTATCGGCCGAGCGATACTCCAAACGCGCCTTTGAAAGTCTAAGTCTGGATTCATCTTGACGGGCCAATGTAAGCCTTGCATCGATTCTTCATCAGGTCGATGCTAACTCTTCGGGTCGACGGCTCGTTTGAGTCGTTGTACTTGCCGTTTGAATCGGCGTTCCGCTAAGGTGGAGCGGGGCATTACAGCGGGTCCAACGACGGACACCGTTTTCCCCCAAAATTACCGTTTTGCCCCTGTGTCCAGAATTGGACTTAAGGACAGGCAATCCTAGCTAATTTGACTATTCTGAGAATGTTGGTAACATTTATTTCAGCTTTTGGAGACATTTGTGAAGACTTGGACTTTCTGACCTGTGATTGACGATATATTGTTGGTTCTCCGTGCAACCCCCAGGCAAGTATACCTTGCCAACTCGTACAGTATAATTTATATGCATGTTGATCATTTCGTTGCGGTTCTTTTTCTTACATTCGTGATTGCTTTATTTCATGTCTAGTACACTTTTCCTGTTATAGTTTCACTTTACATGATTCTAGTTGTCTGCACATTCTTGTTCCTTTTTGTTATGACAGTTCTATCTGTTATATTTTGTTAGTCTCATACGTATTGGTTGATAGAGTTGTCTAGTCCTACACTACGATTTTCTCGACTTGATTGTAACTTGACTTGACTTGACATGACTTGAGTAGGACTTGACTTTGACATTCTATAGATTGTGAGTACTTACCTTGACTACGGTCTATAGGATTTTATACTAGGATTGGCTACTGTCTTGGTTGTGAGTACTTGCCTTGACTGCGATTGAGACACTATATATTGCGAGTACTTGCCTTGACTGCAGTCTATAGCTTTGCCCTATTAGCCATTTCTAGTATGGCATGCCAGTGCCTTAGGATCCTTGTGTTTAGATCTTGAGACTTGGTTCATCTAGTCTCATTGGATATCCATGATTGTTTCGCACTTCTTGTGTATTTGTACTGTTACATGTTGGCTTGTATATTATGTATCTTGCTAGTCCTCTGAGGACCTGATGATCTCTTCAGGTTTAGCGACTGCATGGAGTTAGTTAGCAGAGCGGGATGGTAGAGGATTGCGATATATGACACAAGTATTTACGTGTGATATTTCTTTATTATCCTTTCATGCTTTATGTTCAGTACCATGATATTTTTTGCTTATTTTATAGACTCATATCATTCTTAGAGTCTAATCGGATAATATGCTAATGGGCTGCAGACCATGACCCATACTTGTTCATTCTTGTTTATATGATTCATGTGGATTGAGATATAGGTTAGATTAGACATGATACCCATGACCTTGACAGCTTATACATACTTGAGTCGGGCTGGAGTCCGCTCGATACGTAGCTGGCTTGCTCACGAGCTCGCGTCCGAAAAGTGGGTGCGGGTCGTGACATCTATTTTAATGAGAGTGCACATGTGGGGGACCTCATCAGGACCTATCTAGGACGTGATCCAGCACCAGATCAAGGTATCAGTGCTGGTATCAAGCTTACTTGGCTTCGTGCTAATTTTAAGCATATTGACCACATCGGTACCCAGTATGTTACTCCAAATGACGCGCGGGTACGTCATACATATTTTGTATTCCAATTTAATACCAACAAATATTCTTGTTTTCAGGTCATATGCTACACCAAAGCCTACTTATTAAGCCTCTATGGGTCTGTTTTATTTTCTGATGGTCGGCAAACAAGGTTTCCGCTTACTTGCTACCATTTTTTGAAAACTTGGGCCGTCGTACACAATATTCCTGGGGTACAGCAGCCTTGGCCTATCTCTACAGTTCGATGACTACTTTTGTTTATGTTAGAGATCGGGAAAGTTTGCATTGGGGTATCTCCAGCTGTGTGTCTCTCATACAGGTATAATTGATAAATCGAGTAAATTTTTTATGTCTGTTATATATTTTCTTACCGCAAATATTTTTGATCTGCAGCTATGGTCATATTATCATTTTTTTTGTCGGTCGACCACTTAGCCACATCCCACTAGGCCAGCAGATCTTTTCGGCAGGAGTTAGATGGAACTCCGACAATATGGATACCGCTCACTGTCTTACACGAGTGGTATCCATTTATCGAAATAATTTCGATACAATAGTTGCCCCCGAGGTAAATATTTTAGCTTTATTATATTTCACTTTTAGCTTTGTCGATACAATATGAACTATAATATTTTATTATGACATAGGTAAACTGGACTCCTCAATCGTGCCCGCATGAGGTGATAGATAATATTATTGAGAGTAATAGACAAAGATATTATGTTATGTACAATTCGTACATTATGTTTCATTCCGCTGATCGTGTCCTACGACAGTTACGGTTGAAACAAATCGTACCTGTCACGACCCGCACCCACTGTGAGGGTACGAGAACGTAACAACGCCCAGCCTACGCCGCAGTGTCGGCGGTAGAACGTTATCCTAGGTTAATCATCTAACAATATAATGGTACCTGTATATTATATATACTCCGAATGGAGGTAACATAGCAATATACAGTCTCAATCACATCTAAGCCAGAATGATGAAAATAAAGATAGATAGATACTGGAATAAAAAGATCCACATGATACAATCAGAGAGAGAGTCTAAGTGTCTACTGCCATACAAAACTGAACATCCAACTCAATACAAGTCTCTAATACTGAAAATGAAAGAATATATACAATCAGATCTCAGAAGACAGAAATAGTAAAAACCTAGACTAGGGAGCCTCAGTCTCTAAGCTAGTAGATCAAGCTGAAAATCTGGGTCACACATGTCATCTACAGCTGTCCCATAGTAGGTGTCTACGCAGGCCTCATCCTCATCCTCTGTAATATTTTCAACAGGTCCAGTCAGGACGGGAGCGAGCACAAAATATCTCACGCAGTTCATATCGAGTTAGGAAATATAAAGCATGCAATAGAGTAAAGTACATAAAATGCTGAAAGAAGAAGATATATGAAAAATAGTAGAGATTTTGATAACAGGAAATATCTAAATATGATAAGTAAGAACTGTAAGGAACATGTGATTTAGAGTACAATCTGGTTATGTAAACGGGCTAGGTAAATGCAATGGTAACTCCAATGTACGTAGGTGTACAATAGAAATATACAATAGTTATACAATGTTGTACAATAGGATTTGAGTACATAACCAATTCTACTCCCCCTCCCCAATCAATACACAAGGATCTATTCCAGTTACGTTATCTTATATAATAGTGTACAATGTTATACAATGGATGTACAATGTTATACAATAGTGTACAATGGTCTATCCCTGGGGCTCATGTGATAATGAGAGTACAATATGCACAATGAGTATAAAAGGATATGGGTATTCAATAAATACAATATGGAAGTGAAACGCACATCACAATATGTATTTAGTGAATACAAGGAGATAACATCTCAAAAGAAGATCCATATAGTGCCAATCCGTGATAACAGTCGTGTCAGCATCAAGTACAGTAATCTAGAGCAATAATGTAAATCCATACAAGTATAAAACGGTCAGAGAATGTACTCGCCTGATAGCCTGAGTGTCTGAAGAGAATATATTGTCCGAGGAGTGGTGTCTGTCTCCTATAGAACAGTACAAGTCACTATGAGTCTAAAAATGATAATAAGATGCATTACAATGCATTCTAAATGAATCTAGGTCAAATCTAAGTCACACCAAGCTAAACTAGGTTATACTAGGTCAAACAAGGTCATTGGAAATCAATCCAAGTCAATCTAGGTCAATTTGGGTCAAGGGTTGACTTACAGTTGACTTTTGGTCAAAATGGTCAACCGACGTCAAAACTAGTCTATGAGCACTATATTTGATCATTACCAACCAAGGGAACCAAGTTCTAACTCTATCTCAGACTCCAAACTCAAATACCCTATTTCTATGTATTACCTACATTACCTTACCAAGGTAAATACCAATACCTTGTTCAATACCACCCTAACCTAGGAATACTAGCCTAGGCTTCCTAGGATAGCTAGATACTATCCTATATTAATATTACCTACCAAGAAATCCTAGTATCTAGGTCATCTAAGTTATCTTAGACCACATGTCAACCATTTACCCATTACCTTACCTTGCACCATTCTCACATCTTCTAAACACTCACATACCCAAACTCATCACTCACTCACTCACTATGGTTCGCAATAGGCTCTTACCTATAGGTTCACATAGGCTAACACTCATGCTCACACCTATAGGCTAATAGCTATATATATATAAGCTCACCATATCCAAATAGTTCACACACACACAAATACATATATACCCTCATACATATAAATACTTATCTAAACTCTTATATAAACACATATATATATATATATACATATATATATATATATATATATATATATATATACATATATATATATGCGCTCACATACAAATACACTCCTAGGCTCACCACACTAATCTCTCTCACAATCACACACACACACACAAGCTCAAGGAAGGGACTGTGTAAGGACTATTTTGGCCAGTCATGTAGTGGCTTAGGGACTGCTACAAGGGCTTAAATTAGGACAGCACCTAGGCTTAGTATAGGATGGTTTTGATGGACTGAAATGGCTGAACAAAGGGTGGTTCAAGGGACTGCAATAGGCTGTCAATGGGGGAAAACTATATAGGCTGATTTGTATCCTGGATTTGGCTGTTATGGACTGGTATTTGGGGCAAAATAGGACTAGGATTGACATCCAAGGGACTCAGATTTGGGGGGTGGTTTCAGGACAGTCCAAGGGACTCAAATGGCTGGTACCTAAGCTGAACTCCCTATTCCCTCCAACCTGCTGTGAGAGCAGTACACACTGCTGCTATGCTGCTGTTAGCAATAGCAGTACAAACCCCCATCCCCTGCACTCTAATTCACACTCTCTCTAATTCTCTCACACTCTCAAATCCCATTTTCTATATCCCCCTAATCTCACACATATCCTAACTCTATACAAATATAGACACACACATAACACCCACTCTACATTCCCCAAATCTCAACCATAGTCAGATCAAGTTTAGGAGAATAAAATTAGGGACTAAAACCAATGTTTTAATGATATTAATTAGATTAAAATAGGTGACAAAGTCCATGTTTCAAAATCTAAAAATACAGGAAATATACTACACAGTTTCAGAAATTAGGTATTTAGGAATTTACACATAAAACCAAATCAAAACACGAATTTATAGGTTGGTAAATAAAATATACATTATATACATGTCAAACAATATGTTCGTGTCCACCAAAGGGGACACAAACGTGTCTAAGTGATTCAAGACACGAAACAGTGCACACAGGCACTGTTTCAGTGCACTGTATCGTGCACGTGTGCACGCGTGTCGTGCACACGACACAGTCCAACCTAGGACTCGTGCACACCACCCTAGGTAGACCACCTATAGGGCTACCCAATAGGTTAGCTAACCCGTGTCCAAGTCATGTCAGTGAGTGACACGAAGCCCGTATCAGCGCCAAAAAATTCCCGACTGCACTGTCAGCCCCGACCGGTGCAACGTGAATAACTCCCTCGACACGCCACGTAGGCCCCTGAAAATTGACACGTGGCATGTCAGTGAGTGCCCCAAGGGCTGTGTCAAATCTCGTGTCAAGTTATCGAGTATTGTGTCCTGTGGAGCCCCCGCACAGCAGGACAGGTGCACAGCCCCCCGCGCACGCGTACCCGCATGTGCACGTGTCGAAACCGACACGATACGACACAGGGACACCCCCAGTCATGAAGAATCGTGTAAGCAACAACAAAAACTAATTTCCTATTCAAAAAGATTTCGAAAATAACACAAAAATTTTCTATGTGGCATTTTCACAAACACATGCATAGGGATACTGATACGTGTCCAAATAGGACACGAAATGGACCCAAATTTTAGGGTTTCCTATTCCTACAATTAGGTTAGGCCTAGGGTTCCCTAGAAATGCAATAAAACTTGAATTTCATGGTGAAAATAGGAAGTTACCTCTATGTATCAAAATCTCCAAAAAGCTCTAAAGAGAGGGGTTCCTCTTGAGAGTCAAACTCCTCCAAATTGATTTGAATCTGAGAATAAAATATAACAACAGCAAGAATACTAAAATTAAAACCTATTGCAATTTGTTTGGGGAAAAAAGGAGCTAAAATGGATTTTTTAGGGATTTTTGAAGTAGGGACATTACCTCTTCCTAAAGCTTGTTCTTCCTTAGAGGCTAGCCCTAATTCTAAGAGAATATTTATAAGGGGGAATCCCAAGGATGGGTTAAGTGGCTGGACAAAATGCTAGGGTTAGGGTTGGGCACTTGGCTAATGGGCCTTGGGCTTAGTCATAAAACAAATAACTTAAAAATCACAAGTCATGACTTGTGGTCAAATCTTTCTATTCAAAACTCTATATTCCTAATTGATTTCACTAACCAAAGTATGGTTAACTTAACTTAACCTATGGTCTCATATCTAGCCAAGTCCAACTCAACTAGGGTTAGGTCACAAAGTCAAAGCTAGTCAAAGTCAACCTAGTCAACCCTCATTCAAACAATTCCAAAATAAATTTTAAAATTCCCAAAAATTCAAATAAATCCTAGAATGACAAAAATATCCTCTAGGCTAAAATATACTAATCAAACATCCTAAACACATGGCTAGGCTCTAGATCAACAGTCTCTAAGGTTACACTAGTCAAACCCTAAAATCATAAGTCATGATTTAAATAGTTTAAAAATAATTAAAAATTACAAAAAATCATATTATTAATTAAATATCATAATTAAATAACTTAAAATATAAAATTTAAAAATTACCCTCATTTTAGAAAACTGGGTTTTACAAGTCTATCCACCTTAGAAAAATTTTGTCCTCGAAATTTAAAATGGCAGTAGTCCTTCTAGGTCAAACACCCCACAATCAGAGTCTCAAACATATCGTCAGATAATCATATGCGTCTGTCCAAAATCGTGATACTCAGAATTTCTGTCATGCCAGTGAGCAAGGCTATGATAATCACAGAGTCCTCAATTATGGTATATACCTCTAGAATTATGGTATTTAAAATTTTTGCATTGCCGCGCGCTTGGCAGCGAAAATCTTAAATCCCCACACCCAAGAAATACGTCCATAATCCGACTATATGTCCTCACTAAGCCTGCTAGCATGACCCCAGAGGATTCTAAAATCTCATAATCGAGGCGACCTAGCCCATACTATTTATCTCAGAAGAAAATTAAATTATAATGAAACACCAGATCAAACTTATCAACAATGAGGAGACAGATAGGAATGGATGGAACTGAATTTCAAGATAGGTATAATGAGATAAGGTGGAAATAGAATCGAGAAGATCAGAACCTGTAAGCACCCCTCCTACTGCCTGAGCGTTGTCATGGCGAAAGCTCGCCCTGGTTGGCCTCCCCTGGCCTGCTACTGATGATGGACGAACCTCTGTTGCTGAGTCTGCAATGGTGGTCCCCTCTGCTGCCCGACAGGAGCCCTAGCTCCTGGTGCTATCTGAGCCAATGGTGTCGGGTTCTTGGGACACTCTCTACACTGATGCTCCGCTGAACCGCAAAGCAAACACATGCCCAGCCTCTTCCTACAGTCGTCCCACCCATGGCCTTGCTTCTTGCAGAAGTTGCACACAGTGTTCTGCTGCTGCCTGGGTGCCTGCTGATACAGTACCTGTCTCTGTCCCTGATGCTGAACAGGCCTCTACTGCTGCTGCTGAAAGTGGACCGTCGGCTGCTGATACTGCTGCTGAATCTGATGCTGAACGTGCGGCCTCTTGGCCGGTCCTCCGTTGCTGCTGCCCCCAACTGAGTCTCGTCCCCTCTTGAACCTAAGCTCAAGATCATCCTCTGCAGCTAAAGCGTCCACCAGGATCTCTTCATAGGTAGCGCTGTGGGCGTTCTTGGTGTAGGACTTGACCTCCTTTACCAAGCCCTTCCGGAACCTCCGGGCCTTCGTCGTCTCCGACAAGTCATCCATAAATCTGCTCAAGCGGCAGAACTCTCCTGCATACTCCTCCACAGACTGGTTCCCCTGGACTAGGGCCTCGAACTGGGTCTCGAGGGCTCCCAACGCTGCGTCTGGAAAGAACTTCTCCTTGAACAGCTTCTTGAATGCTGCCCAAGTCGGTCCTGCTGTACCGACCCTCGGGTCAGTCTGGTACCATGTACGGGCCAGATCCTGTATTATGCTGGCCGCTGCCTCTATCTGGAGCCTCGTCGGGATCTCAGCCAACCTGAAAATCTCCTCCATATGCTCGATCCACTCATCGGCATACAAGATCCCCTCTGTCCCTCGAAAGTCTATCGGGTGCATCTTTTGGAAATCTTGGATGCCCTTCTCCCGTGGCTGGTACGGCTGCGGGGCTGCCGCTGGCTGAACTACGAGTCTCTCTACCGTAGTCATTGCCAGCTCAATGCCTCGTGTGAGCTCTGCTGTGTGCCTCTGCTGCTGGGTCTGCTGACCCTCCATATACTGTCGGAAGAATGCTAACAGCTGAACGGCGTCAACTGTCCCTGCAGGTGGCTGCTGCTGCTGAAGAAGTACATCCGGAATCACCGGACTCGGCTCATGCCTCACAGGTGGAGGGGCTCCTCCGAAAGCTGCCGAAACGCCTACTCCAGCTGGCATGACTGGGGCTGCGGTACCAGGGGCTGGCTGCTGAGTAAGAGAGGTGGCAGACCTCTCCTCGGCGCCCCCTGGCCCTGGCGATGCGATCTTGTCTCAACCATCCTGGAGACATAGATCAAGAAACAATTGCTGAGAATGAGTCGAAATATTAAGGGAGGACAGTTATATTCAAGGGAGACAATAAGCAGCAAAATGTAGATGTACGGAATCTGAATGAGAGTTTTTCCTATTTGTGATTGAGTACCTTCAAAAATATCCTAATCCTACTGCAGGCTGTAGTGATACTCTAGTTCGAATACCACTATATAATCTCGACCTGCATGGGCCACCACTAAAAACGTGTCATGACCCACACCCACTGTGAGGGTACGAGAACATAACAACGTCCAGTCTACGTCGCAGTGTCGGCGGTAGAACGATGTCCTAGGTTAATCATCTAACAATATAAAGGTACCTGTACAGTATAGATACTCCGAATGGAGGTGACATAGCAATATACAGTCTCAATCGCATCTAAAGCAGAATGATGAAAATAAAGATAGATACTGGAATAAAAAGATCCACATGATACAATCAGAGAGAGAGTCTAAGTGTCTACTGCCATACAAAACTGAACATCCAACTCAATACAAGTCTCTAATACTGAAAATGAAAGAATATATACAATCAGATCTCAGAAGACAGAAATAGTAAAACCTAGACTAGGGAGCCTCAGTCTCTAAGCTAGTGGATCAAGCTGGAAATCTGGGTCACACATGTCATCTACAGCTGTCCTATAGTAGGTGTCTACGCAGGCCTCATCCTCATCCTCTGTAATATTTTCAACAGGTCCAGTCAGGACGGGAGCGAGCACAAAATATCTCACGCAGTTTATATCGAGTTAGGAAATATAAAGCATGCAATAGAGTAAAGTACATGAAACGTTGAAAGAAGAAGATATATGAAAAACAGTAGAGATTTTGATAACATGAAATATCTAAATATGATAAGTAAGAACTGTAAGGAACATGTGATTTAGAGTACAATCTGGTTATGTAAACGGGCTAGGTAAATGCAATGGTAACTCTAATGTACGTAGATGTACAATAGACATATACAATAGTTATACAATATTGTACAATAGGATTTGAGTACATAACCAATTCTACTCCCCCTCCCCAATCAATACACAAGGATCTACTCCAGTTACGTTATCTTATACAATAGTGTACAATGTTATACAATGGATGTACAATGTTATACAATAGTGTACAATAGTCTATCCCTGGGGATCATGTGATAATGAGAGTACAATATGCACAATGAGTATACAAGGATATGGGTATTCAATAAATACAATATGGAAGTAAAACGCACATTACAATATGTATTTAGTGAATACAAGGAGATAACATCTCAAAAGAAGATCCATATAGTACCAATCCGTGATAACAGTCGTGTCAGCATCAAGTACAGTAATCTAGAGCAAGAATGTAAATCTATACAAGTATGAAACGGTCAGAGAATGTACTCGCCTGATAGCCTGAGTGTCTGAAGAGAATATACTGTCCGAGGAGTGGTGTCTGTCTCCTATAGAACAGTACAAGTCACTATGAGTCTAAAAATGATAATAAGATGCATTACAATGCATTCAAAATGAATTTAGGTCAATCTAGGTCAAATCTAAGTCACACCAAGCTAAACTAGGTCATACTAGGTCAATCAAGGTCAAACAAGGTCAAACAAGGTCATAGAAAATCAATCCAAGTCAATCTAGGTCAATTTGGGTCAAGGGTTGACTTACAGTTGACTTTTGGTCAAAATGGTCAATCGACGTCAAAACTAGTCTATGAGCAGTATATTTGATCATTACCAACCAAGGGAACCAAGTTCTAACTCTATCTCAGACTCCAAACTCAAATACCCTATTTCTATGTATTACATACATTACCTTACCAAGGTAAATACCAATACCTTGTTCAATACCACTCTAACCTAGGAATACTAGCCTAGGCTTCCTAGGATAGCTAGATACTATCCTATATTAATATTACCTACCAAGAAATCCTAGTATCTAGGTCATCTAAGTTATCTTAGACCACATGTCAACCATTTACCCATTACCTTACCTTGCACCATTCTCACATCTTCTAAACACTCACATACCCAAACTCATCACTCACTCACTCACTATGGTTCACAATAGGCTCTTACCTATAGGTTCACATAGGCTAACACTCATGCTCACACCTATAGGCTAATAGCTATATATATATAAGCTCACCATATCCAAATAGCTCACACACACACAAATACATATATACCCTCATACATATAAATACTTATCTAAACTCTTATATAAACACACACACACACACATATATATATATATATATATATATATATATATATATATATATATATATATATATATATATATATATATATATATATATATATATATATATATAAAATATATATATATATATATATATATATATATATATATATGTGCGCTCACATACAACTACACTCCTAGGCTCACCACACTAATCTCTCTCACAATCACACACACACACACACAAGCTCAAGGAAGGGACAAAAAAAATATATATATGTGCGCTCACATACAACTACACTCCTAGGCTCACCACACTAATCTCTCTCACAATCACACACACACACAAGCTCAAGGAAGGGACTGTGTAAGGACTATTTTGGCCAGTCATGTAGTGGCTTAGGGACTGCTACAAGGGCTTAAATTAGGACAGCACCTAGGCTTAGTATAGGATGGTTTTGATGGACTGAAATGGCTGAACAAAGGGTGGTTCAAGGGACTGCAATAGGCTGTCAATGGGGGGAAACTATATAGGCTGATTTGTATCCTAGATTTGGGTTGTTATGGACTGGTATTTGGGGCAAATTAGGACTGGGTTTGACAGCTAAGGGACTCAGATTTGGGGGGTGGTTTCAGGACAGTCCAAGGGACTCAAATGGCTGGTACCTAAGCTGAACTCCACATCCCCTCCAACTTGCTGTGAGAGCAGTACACACTGCTGCTATGCTGCTGTTAGCAACAGCAGTACAAACCCCCACCCCCTACACTCTAATTCACACTCTCTCTAATTCTCTCATACTCTCAAATCCCATTTTCTATATCCCCCTAATCTCACACATATCCTAACTCTATACAAATATAGACACATACATAACACCCACTCTACATTCCCCAAATCTCAACCATAGTCAGATCAAGTTTAGGAGAATAAAATTAGGGAATAAAACCAATGTTTTAACGGTATTAATTAGATTAAAATATGTGACAAAGTCCATGTTTCAAAATCTGAAAATACAGGAAATATACTACACAGTTTCAGAAATTAGGTATTTAGGAATTTACACATAAAACCAAATCAAAACACGAATTTATAGGTTGGTAAATAAAATATACATTATATACATGTAAAACAATATGTTCGTATCCACCAAAGGGGACACAAACGTGTCTAAGTGATTCAAGACACGAAATAGTGCACACAGGCACTATTTCAGTGCACTGCATCGTGCACGTGTGCACGCGTGTCGTGCACACGACACAGTCCAACCTAGGACTCGTGCACACCACCCTAGGTAGACCACCTATAGGGCTACCCAATTGGCTAGCTAACCCGTGTCCAAGTCATGTCAGTGAGTGACACGAAGCCCGTATCAGCGCCAAAAAATTCCCGACTGCACTGTCAGCCCCGACCGGTGCAACGTGAATAACTCCCTCGACACGCCACGTGGGCCCCTGAAATTTAACACGTGGCGTGTCAGTGAGTGCCCTGAGGGCTGTGTCAAATCTCGTGTCAAGTTATCGAGTATTGTGTCCTGTGGAGCCCCCGCACAGCAGGACACACGCACAGCCTCGCGCGCACTTGCGCACCCTCGTGTGCACGTGTCGAAACCGATACGATACGACACAGGGACACCCCCAGTAGTGAAGAATCGTGTAAGCGACAACAAAAACTAATTTCTTATTCAAAAAGATTTTGAAAATAACACCAAAACTTTCTCTGTGGCATTTTCACAAACACATGCATAGGGACACTGATACGTGTCCAAATAGGACACGAAATGGACCCAAATTTTAGGGTTTCCTATTCCTACAGTTAGGTTAGGCCTAGGGTTCCCTAGAAATGCAATAAAACTAGAATTTCATGGTGAAAATAGGAAGTTACCTCTATGTATCAAAATCTCCAAAAAGCTCTAAAAAGAGGGGTTCCTCTTGAGAGTCAAACTGCTCCAAATTGATTTGAATCTGAGAATAAAATGTAACAACAGCAAGAATACTAAAATTAAAACCTATTGCAATTTGTTTGGGGGAAAAAGGAGCTAAAGTGGATTTTCTAGGGATTTTTGAAGTAGGGACATTACCTCTTCCTAAAGCTTGTTCTTCCTTAGAGACTAGCCCTAATTCTAAGAGAATATTTATAAGGGGGGAATCCCAAGGATGGGTTAAGTGGCTGGACAAAATTCTAGGGTTAGGGTTGGGCACTTGGCTAATGGGTCTTGGGCTTAGTCATAAAACAAATGACTTAA
This sequence comes from Iris pallida, assembly GCA_029216955.1. NCBI lineage: Eukaryota > Viridiplantae > Streptophyta > Magnoliopsida > Asparagales > Iridaceae > Iris > Iris pallida. Next base: position 11,460,021 of record JANAVB010006598.1, read on the forward strand.
AAATCACAAGTCATGACTTGTGGTCAAATCTTTCTATTCAAAACTCTATATTCCTAATTGATTTCACTAACCAAAGTATGGTTAACTTAACTTAACCTATGGTCTCATATCTAGCCAAGTCCAACTCAACTAGGGTTAGATCACAAAGTCAAAGCTAGTCAAAGTCAACCTAGTCAACCCTCATTCAAACAATTCCAAAATAAATTCTAAAAATTCCCAAAAATTCAAATAAATCCTAGAATGACAAAAATATCCTCTAGGCTAAAATGTACTAATCAAACATCCTAAACACATGGCTAGGCTCTAGGTCAACAGTCTCTAAGGTTACACTAGTCAAATACCAAAATCATAAGTCATGATTTAAATAGTTTAAAAATAATTAAAAATTACCAAAAATTATATTATTAATTAAATATCATAATTAAATAACTTAAAATATAAAATTTAAAAATTACTCTCATTTTAGAAAACTGGGTGTTACAGTACCGTTAGACCCTCTGCCCTCTAGTGTTGGAAGATCATCTATCAGAGCGCGAATACAACTATATTATTTAGGATGGGAGAACTGATATGTCACGCATGACGTGACCCACATGTCAGCCATTGTGGATGATGACAATGACTATAATTTACAAATTTTAATACTTTTAGATAAGGTCTAAATCAAATTTCTAGTAAAGCTTATATTTTAATTTTGTACAATGACTGCAGTTTATGGCACATATCACTTCTTGATCTGGTACGGTTGTCCGCGCGTCCAGAATTGCCGATATGTCTATAAGGAGGCTCGGGTTCCTCAATGAGCAATGGATGATTTTAGTCATCGTATCAGGGCCATGCAAGTAAATATTATGGTATGTGCATAAATCTAAATCAAATAAACAATGATATATACATGTCTATGTGTGTGTGTGTTGCATTAAACACAAATATATTTTCCATTTTAGCTGGAGCAATGGAAAGCCGCTTCCCAGGACCCCTCAGCCGATCTACATTCGATGGTACAGTCATCGACGCAAATGCTCTGTCAACCACATATGCCCCCTGTGCCACCGTTGGAGATCCCTGAGGATCAGCCTATTGGTCATGTCCAACAGAGACACCCACGTCATTGGAGAGAGGGTTCGGCGGAGGGACCATCGTATCCATATGTCGGGGAGGGCTCGTCGTATCCATATGCCGGAGAGGACCCGTCGCAGCCATATATCGGCGAGGGCCCGTCGCAGCCATGTCAGCCGGAGCAAACCTGGTCGCCATGGGATTCTCGTATACTCGTTGTTGGCCTTAGTGCATCACAACCACCGATGGATTTGATGGGAGGTCTTGAGTCGCAGGAGGCGATGACTTGGTCACAGCTTGATCGAGAGTGGAACGCGGGGTCGTGGGAATATATTTCGCGGCTGACCTTGCCATCGCCAAACACCGGTAAATTTGATTGGAGGTCTTTTGCTGAAGATACCCGCAGGATAATATTTGATACACCGCCACCGCCTTTGTCATGCCCCAGAACCAGAATACTGGAGAGCGGGGGACAGACACAGCCAGCTACGTACAATGAAGTGAATCCCACCTCGCAATATGATCACGGCTGTCTAGATGCATGAGGGTTTACTACAAGCCATCAGTCTCTTATGGTCATGAACAAGCCTAGTGTCTCAATCTCAAGCAAGTAAGTAAATGTTACAAGATGTTAGATCATCAGACATACAAAATAAGGCGTCCCAAATATTACATATTCAGATGATCATGAAGCTAGTCATACAAAACGTGAAGACTAGCAAGAGTTTCAGTCTTACATGATCAATCCTAAGATTTGTCAATCATGTTACAGCCCGTAGGCAGACAGTAAGTAAAGTTGCAAACGAGCTAACACTTGCTCGACGGCTAAACGCCTCAAAAGAATATTTTTACAAGGGAGTGGGGGAGCAAAATAAGAACCCACTCGTTGCCAGGGTTGCACCTAGTGGTCACCATCTGGCTGGAAGACAGGGAGATCCTCGGGAGCTACTCCAAAATTTGGCCATACAAAACCAGGTGGATCAGACCCCAGAAAGAGCAAGTGCCACAAGGGAGGCTTCACTTAAGAACTAAAACCAACATATTAGCACATGATACATAAAGGATAACGAAAGACATGAGTTAGAGAAAGCAGGGTTATAAACGATAAGATGACTAACAGACTATTTCGGTAACCAAGTTACAACTCGTAAACCAAAAAAGGACCGGAGTTGTAACCCTTCACCTGAACAGAACTTAGTCTCTAACCAATTATCGATAGAGTAAAGCATAAACAAGCATGTCCTGAGATAGCCACGTACTGGATCTAGGCAAGACTAGACAAGATAGGACTCCATCCATCATTCACGGCCAAGCAAAGAGTACGGCTTGATACTTTAACTAACTAGGATTATCACAAGCTTAGTTACTAACAAGATGCATCGAGATGTTCCATCAGCCACAAGTCCTGCAGTCTTAGTCCAGATTATCCGGTCATAAGTTGAGAGAGTTGGATTAGGTGACTTAGAGGTGCAACACATGACAATATGCTGGAAATGTGTCCTACTCGACGGCAGGCTACAAGTCCAATTAAAGCGCCCAGATAACGGGACTGCCTGTAGCTGGAAAATCTCTTCATGAACTACTTGATCACTCTAGTCATTATCCTAGTCAGATTCAGTATTAATCCCTGACCGTGTAAATCAGAAATTCATATCCTAGACATGATACAAAATGAGACATGTAGCTTATACAAGCACAAACACCCACGGTGTCAAGACAAGATTTGCTTAGCAAGGCATATCGAGATTATCATGTACGTTTACTTTATCAAGTCAAGAGTGCGTCACAACGGACCACCATCAAGAATTATCATGTCAAGTTACTTGTCAAGAGTGCACCACAACGGGTCACTATCAAGAATTACCATGTTACTTGATACTTGTTAAGAGTGCGTATTAACAGGCCACTATCGTGTTATATCCTTACATTATTATGAATGAGAGAAACTTGCATAAAATAACTAGTGACATATTCTTGAAGCCAAAGAAAAGATCTACAACTTTCATGTTTTGAGTTTTTCAAGATTTTAGCTACAAAATAGCCCAACGGGCAAAAACAGTCATTTGGAGTGACATGCGCGCAAGTTGTGCGGGCAAAATCGCCCACGACGCACGGGCGCGCGGCAGAGAAGTGCGCGGGCGTGCGGCGCGCAAGTTGCACATTGCGTGCGGGAAAAATCGCCCACGGCGTACATTGTGCGCAAGCGGTGCGCGCGGGCGCGTGGCAGAGAAGTGCGTGGGCGCGCGGCGCGCAAGTTGTGCATTGCGTGCGGGCAAAATCGCCCACGGTGCACGTTCCGTGGGCGCACGGCAGAGAAGTGCACGGGCGCGTGGCGCACAAGTTGCGCATTGCGCGCGGGCAAAATCGCCCACGGCACACGTTGCGCGGGCACGCAATACGCGGGCGCGCGGCAGAGAATTGCACGAACGCGCGGCAGAGAAGTACGCGGGCGCACGGCAGAGAAGTGTGCGGGCGCACGGCGCGCAATTTGTGCATTGTGCGCGGGCAAAATCGCCCACGGCGCACGTTGCGCGCAAGCGCGGCGCGCGGCAGAGAAGTGCATGGGCGAATGGCGTACATTGCATGCAAGCACGGCGCGCGGGCGCGCGACAGCGAAGACACTGCGCGCGGCACTGTTCATCGTCCCGATAACACCAAAAGGTGTGGGGAACCCATGAACTCGAAAATGGCATAACTTTCTCATATGCAGTCGAAATCAAGCGGTTCAAAAGCCAAAATTGGGTAGAATTAAATTTCCTACAACATGAAAATATTATATTTCAAAAATAACCAAGTTTTAGAGATCAAAACCAAGAAAAACTAAAAAGTTATAAACTTAGATCTACAAGAATCCATCCATCAAATCCAAAAATGTCAAGTTCTAAAGAGGCTTAGAATGAAGTAAGGAAGGAAATGGAACAATAAAACTTGAGATCCATCATGAAATAAGTTGTACTTTCCTAGGCTTGGTAGGTGGGAGGAGTAAATGAAGAAGATGAAGAAGTAAATGCAAATAATGGAGGAGAGAGAAGAAGTTGACTTATATAGCAACCCCTCTCATCTCAACCCAATATAAACCAAACCAAGCCAAGCCAAGTCATGTTGAACCAAGTTGAACCAATCAAGTCAAGATTTAAACCAAGGCTAGGCTAAGCAAGATAAGTAAAAATACGGGCCACCTGACAATTGTCAGAAATTCGTATACGTATCCTGAAAATATGTATAACGGGAAACGGGAGTGACAGCCTTACACCCAGACCACTACAGAAGAGACCGACGATAACTATCAGCCATTACCAGGGGAGACACCGGAGCAAACGACGACTAGGCGGGCTAGACTGGGTCTTAGGCCAGTCGATCATAGGCACTATGATTGGATGAATAGAGATGATTATTGACTTTGTTGTAGTTAATGTGTAAAAACTATTTAAGTTATAATGTTAATGTTAATGTTAACCCAAATTTGGTGGTCTTGTACACTTTTTTCTGTTGTGTCCAATGCCCCCACGGTTGCTGCAATGAAGATCTCTTGTCCCCGACTCCCTTGTCAAAAAATGATTTTTTTTGGGTCTGTCGGCTCTGCGTCCGACGTTCTATACTCCAATTTCACCTCTTACCAATTCAGCTTCCAGAGTATATGGAGATGGAATCTCTTGCATATATGACACATATACACTTTTAAGCTTTCCAACAGAAAATTGTTTAGGATAATAGCTTTCTACTTGCAAGGTACTAGATTGACAAGAAAAGTAAGCATATACACATGGTAAAAGTGTATGCTGCCAGCGATAACATGTACACATTCTATTTTCTAAATTCACTATATATTCGTCTACTACTTTCATGATCATATATTTCAAATTTAAATGCATTAATATGCAACATTTGAAAATGATGTATCTCTCTTTTGATACGTGCCATAGTTTTGAGCATCCTAGGACAATAGTGCGAATCCAGGTTTTCAACAATTTATCTATGTTTTTAATGCATAGTTATGATTTTAGCTCTAATGCCATCAAGCAATGTGGTGATTGGTTTATCACGCAAATTTTTAATACATTATTAAATCTCTCTGTAATGTTAGATGTGTTAATATCTAGTCTAGGACATGGTGCATAAGCAGTATTCCAATGTGAAAAGTTACGATTTTTATCATTTGTCCCAACAATCTAATTAAAAACATCAATATTAGCAGATTTAATCTTTTCAAACCATTTCGTCGCATCAACATCATTATAAGAGCGGGCAAGTTTATCTAACCATACTTGATATTGTCGTGTACTAGTACATTGACTTCTTATATTCTGTTTAAAATGTTGAATGTAAAAAAATATGGAAAGCTGAGAAAGATATCATGTATTCCACGAATTAAACCTTTTTGCTTATCAGATATAAATGAGATAGCATTCCACCGATCAAAACAAGTTTCAAATAAAGATTTTTAAACTTTGTAAAAACCATGTCCACGATTCGGTATTCTCATTTTCAGCAATACAATAAGCAATTGGATATAATTGATAGTTAGGATAATGAGCACATGCTACAAATAAATTATCTTGAAATTTACATGTAAGAAAAGTTGCATCAACACTAATAACGGGTAAGCAACCTTGCAAAAAACCACCTATGCATGCCTTCCAACAAATAAATATTCTTTAAAAAAATATTATTTCCTATGGTTTTTAAAAAATACTTCGTTCCAGGATTTGTTTCTATAATTTAAAACCGTATTTTTCAAGACTACCGTATGCATCAATATAACTACCATTAATTTTGAATAATGCAAGTTCTTTTTCTCTCCAAGCTTTTGAATACGTAACACATACTCGAAATTTCTAAGAATATCCTTTACAATTTTACAAGCGCTATAAGAATTATTGTCTCTAATTTTACCTATTATTTTTTCACAAATCCATTTAGCAGTAGCTTGTTGATGTTGTCCTTGCAATAACATACCTGTGCAAGAATGTTGTGATACAAATGTCTCAATTAAAAAAGTATCGCTTTGATCAACTGCTTTAGCATATACTCTCCAAGAACAATTTGGAGATTTGTATTTGTATACAATTCTTGTCGAATTGTTATGGTTACTTCTAATACTAAAATTATGACGAATTGCAAGATCTCGAACAAAATTTATAAATTCATAAGAGGAAGAAAACTCTTTATGCAAAAATAATTCGGGAGTACTACCTTGTGAAGGATCATCGTCTTTCTGTAAATAATGGTCTAAATCTCCTACTAAGTCGCCACTATCATCACTATTTTTATTGTCAATATTTATTTGGTTCGAAGTACTAGCTCCAGAAAATAAATTTTGGCTATTAAAAATAGGTGCACTAGTATGAGTAATATTTGTGCTAATATTCATCAATGTTGCGGTTATATAAATTTTTAAACAAAATGCATCTAAATTATTTTGAATAATAAATCTCCAAGATTCTTCACTATCTATTACTAAATAGGTATCGGTAAAAAAAACTTTATTACGAAAGAATAGCTAACAGAATAACGTTGTATAATAATATTTCTTATATTTTCAAATAAAATATTTTGATAAGTAGAAATAAGATTAGTTGTGCCTCCTTCGTACGATAATCCGTTTAGAGCACCTTCGTGATAGCAGATTAATGTCAATGTTTGATCCATAATTTTTTTTGATATATCAATAATTAAAAAATAAGACTATAAAATTTTACTATTGTTGCTCCAGAAAGAAGTAGCCTACAAAGTATATCGTCGATCCTCAAGTTGGAAGTAGGTTGAAAATGACATCTTCGTTGCTCAGATTGGAAGTAGGCTGGTGTTGTAGAAGACTGCCGGATAAAATTTGGGAGATAAATTTGAAGGAAATTTTTTAGAAGATGAGTGAAATGATGTGTATACAAAGAGTATATATTTTCTTATCTAATTTTACTAATTAAAGTTGTTCATTAAATTTAATAAAAACAACTAGGTATTTACTAATTAAGTATAAAAAAATCAAAAAATAACGTTTGTTTTAGGTACCTTTTTGTTCTTTTCAAATACACATAAATTAATTAAAATACAGACAACGACACGTACAAATATACTAGTAAATTATAAACACAAAAGATGACAGTGTTTGCAAACAAGTTTGGAGGAATGGTCTCACTCTATCATTACAATTGTTACATATATCACCCACTAGGGATGGCAACTGGGCGGGTAGGGGTCGGGGACTATATCTCCCATCCCCATTTTTGAGTAGTGTTTGAATCTCCATCCCCGTCCCCATTCTCCATCGGGTTTTATTGTTTACCTCCATTCCCATCACACTGTTAAACAATACATTCCCCTTCCCTGTCCCTGCCCCCGTCTCGTTACCACTTTCGGGGCCAAATTTTCTCGTCTCCATCTCTCGTTCGGTTAACATTTTTTATGTACATTATAAGTTTTAAAAAATTATTTTTATTCAAAAAAATTATAAGACATTTTAATGATGGCTTTCATAAAATAAATATATATACTACTAGATAGATCAAGAGAGCATACTATTTCCAATGGGTTTCACATATGGATGTTGGTATAAGTAACTGGGGTCGGAGATTTACAGGGACGGGGAGTACTATACCCATACCCGTCCCCGAATCCGGTCGAATTTTTTTAAATTTTCATCCCCGTTTTTAAATCCTCAAATTTGTTTCCATCGGATAAAAAAATTAAATCCCGTTGGACTCGGGGAGATATTGCCATCCCTATCTCCCACTAGTAAATAAATGGCTTGTATAAAATTTAAATCTCTAAACTAATAACAAATACAACCAACCTAAACGTGTATATATATATATATATATATATATATATATATATATATATATATATATATATCAGTTGTAACTTGTACCATACAATGATTCACAAGTTATAAGCTGGAATGTTAGAAAAATCAGCCAGCATATGACATCCATGCAGTACATTGGTACGATATGGACAAAAAGCCTGTTCATTTTTCTACTTAGACGGCATGCAGAAGCATGAGAAGTCTGTTGGTGCTCTTGCTCCTTGACATGAAGAGAGCTTGCTTTCAACATACTTTGTAAAGTTTAGTCTCACATTGAAAAAGCACCATGAGTTATCTCAACATATATATGAGTATGTGTTGTTAAGATATACACATGGGGTGGTGACCCTAAGAAGGGAACCATATGGGTGATTTTTCTAAGAGGAAAATGATTAATTCCAACAAGGACGTGAGTTGATTTTTGTTGTGCGGGCTCGGACTCGAGACGGACTCTAGGTTGTCTCGTGCATGCACGGGAGTGTTCGGAGGGAAGGCGTGGGCTAGCACTCGACTATGTTGATTGTGGGATGATGTAAAACATTAAACTCTATTTTAGAGTATTGGTATTTTAGTCCCACATCGAATATGAGAGATGGTGAGGTCTCACTCCACTCTATAAATAGAGCCCATTGCCTCTTTTCCAAGATGCACCAAAGAAGAGAGTTAAGGAAGTCCGTAAAGTTCAGGAAGCCCGTTCAAGTCACAAATATTGACTGACGAGCGTTCCAGAAGTTCTCTTGAACTTGCTAGTTCCTGGAAGCGGATCGTATAGAGGCGAATCTTGCTTTGAGCAACGGTGTTTTTACACCCCAGCAGATTTAATCCTCTTTTTCTTCTTCTTCTTCTTCTGTTTCTCTGTAACTCGTTCTTCAGGTTTTAAGGCACCTACTGAGTAGGGAGGCCTAACTTTGTTCTTGAGATCTATCTTATTTGTGGCACCTACTGTGTAGGCTTGCTAAACTCCTCATTCGTGGCACCTACTGTGTAGACTTATTTAACTCCTCATTTGTGGCACCTACTGTGTAGGCTTGCTGAACTCCTATTTTCCATCTATATCCACACCTCGGGACTAACAATCTCAAAGCAAGATTAGTACGATGGAAAACATTAATGCTTCACTCCTCCAAACTGACTACTACAAGTTGGAAAAGTTTGATAGAGAGCATTATCAAGTATGGAAGAGGAAGGACTTTCTCACCCTTCAACTCCGAGACGTTGATCACGTGCTCTTTGAAGAAGAACCTACCGTTCCAGATACTGGGTCTGTTACCGCTATAACTGCGGCTACTAAACTTCAGACCAAATGGATAAGCGAGAATAGCATTTGTAGGCTTCTGGTCCTAAATACTATAGAGGATTCCCTGGCAGAATCCTACTCAAAGAAGGAAAGTTCCAGAGAAATATGGGTGTCTGTGGAAAAGCTGTACGAGGAAGACAAAGACATGAGCAAAATATTTTTCGTCGAAAAATATCACAAGTGGCTCTTTGAAGACGAAAAGGCGATGCTTCCTCAAGTGAAGGAGTTTCTGAAACTTCGTTAGAAACTGGACGATAAAAAGATGCCCCTCGTTGACAAGTTTTATATTGGAGGGATCGTCTCGAAACTTTCTGCTGGATGGAATACGTTCTATGCAAGAATGCATCGGAAGAAACTCGAGATCAGTCTGGAAGATCTCTTGCAAGAAATTCACGTTGAGGACGAGATACGTTCTCAACAGAAGATGGACGCTTTGTCCAAACAATTGGCCGAGGCCAATCTGGTGCAGACAAGAGACTCCAGGGGGAAGCAGGCGGCTTCTCACCACAAGAAAGACTTTACTAATCTGAAAGTGAAGAGACCATCTTTCAAACAGAAGAAGCCTAAGTCCAATGTGACTTGTTTTAACTGTGGCAAGAAGGGCCACTACAAGAGTGAATATAGATCCAAGCCCAAACAAACAGAAAAAGGTGAGCCTAGTAAGGTTTCTTTGGTTTCTAACCTCGTTGCTATGATCGCTCAGGTCACAACTGAAAGGACTGACTCCGACTGGTGGATGGACACCAGCGCGACATGCCATGTCTGCTCTGGAAAGGAATAGTTCGTTACGTACCAGCCAACTTCTGAGAAGGTTGTCATGGCAAACCAGGCCTAAGATAAAGTTCTGGGGATCGGGACTGTGGAGCTGAAACTCACTTCCGGGAACACTCTGACGCTCCAAGGAGTAAAGCATATTCCGGTGATTGCTAAGAACCTGATCTCTTGGAGCCTGCTTAGCAACGCAGGTTTGAGGATGGACATTAATGCTGGTCAGATGGTGATGTCCAAGATGGGAACATACTTCAGAAAGAATTTTCAAGCCGAAGGGATGTTTAAAATTCAGCTTGTAAACCAGTCTAATAAAATAAATGCAATCGCTCTTTCTGACTATTATCTTGAGTTGTGGCATAATAGGCTAGGACATGTTCATTGTAAAAGAATAAACAAAATATCTAGTCTAGGACTTATCTCCAAATGTGGGGGTAAGGTAGAGAAGTGTGAAGTATGTGCTCAAACTAAGATCACTAGAAAACCCTTTCATCGGGTCAATCGAAGCACAGATATTCTGGAGTTGGTACACTCCGATATCTGTGACTTCAAACAATTCTCTACAAAAGTCAGAATGAATAATTTATAACCTTCACCGATGACTTCTCTAAGTACGCGTTCGTCTACTTGATAAAAATAAAAGACAAAGCATTCGAGAAGTTCAAGGAGTTCAGGACTGAAGCTAAAAGGCAAACTGGACAACAACTCAAGAGGTTGAGGAGTGATCGAGGAGGAGAATATTGATCTCATGATTTCACATCGTTATGCAAAGAACATGGAATCATCAACGAGACTACTGCTCTTATTCTCCTCAGTCCAACGGAGTAGCAGAAAGGAAGAACAGAACGTTTACATAAATGATGAACTCAATGCTGCTAACTGCAGGTCTTCCAAAATGTTACTGAGGAGAAGCTGCATTAACGGCCACTTTTATTCTGAATAGAGTGCCTTATACAACTTCTGACATAACTCCTCATGAACTCTGGTTCAAAGTCAGACTAACTTGAATGTTATTCGAGTGTGGGGGTGTCTGGCTTATGTGAAGCTCCCAGGTCTGAAGATTCAGAAGCTGGGGACAATGACTATGAAGGCGATCTTCTTAGGATATGCCGAGAAGAGTGATGCCCGAAGATTCTTTGACATTGAGTCAAATCATATCATCGAATCTCGCGATGCTGAATACTTTGAAAACAAGTTTGCACGACACAAAAATATTGTTCTTCCAGATATTTCGGAGAATGATGTAGGTACAAATGGGACTGAGGTCTCATATGAACCAGTAGTCCAAGATGAATTTGTTGGTGGAGAAACAACAATTGAACCAGAACTCGCTGAGCCGTCGACGAAGCGAGCAAGGAAGCTGAAGAGCTTCGGAGATGACTTCGTCACCTATCATGTGAAAGCAGATCCGCTTACCTATGATGAGGCGATGAAGACCAGAGATGCTGTCTTATAGAATGAGGCAATAGACAATAAAATTGACTCAATTACCTCCAATAACACATGGGCGTTAGTTGATTTATCCGAAGGAGCAAAACCCATCGGATGCAAGTGGATCTTCAAGAAGAAGATGAAAGCTGATAGAACCATTGACATGAAGAGAGCTTGCTCCTTGACATGAAGAGAGCTTGCTCTCAACATGCTTTGTAAAGTTTAGTCCCACATTAAAAAGCACCATGAGTTATCTCAACATATATATGAGTATGTGTTATTGGGATATGCACAGGGGGTGGTGACCCTAAGGAGGGAACCATGTGGGTGATTTTACTAAGAGGACAATGATTAATTCCAACAAGGACGTGAGTTGATTTTTGTTGTGCGGACTCGGACTCGAAACGCACTCCAGGTTGTCTCGTTCATGCACGGGAGTGTTCGGGGGGAAGGCGTGGGCTAGCACTCGACTATGTTGATTGTAGGATGATGTAAAACATCAAACTCTATTTTAGAGTATTGGTGTTTTAGTCCCACATCGGATATGAGAGATGATGAGGTCTCACTCCACTCTATAAATAGAGCCCCCTTGCCTCCTTTCCAAGATGCACCAAAGAAGAGAGTTAAGGGAGTCCGTAAAGTTCAGGAAGCCCGTTCAAGTCACAAATATTGACTGACGAGCGTTCCAGAAGTTCTCTTGAACTTGCTGGTTCCTGGAAGCGGATCGTATAGAGACGAATCTTGCTTTGAGCAACGGTGTTTTTACACTCCAGCAGATTTAATCCTCCTCCTCTTCTTCTTCTATTTCTCTGTAACTCGTTCTTCAGGTTTTAATGCACCTACTGAGTAGGGAGGCCTAACTTTGTTCTTGAGATCTATCTCATTTATGGCACCTACTGTGTAGGCTTGCTAAACTCCTCATTCGTGGCACCTATTGTGTAGGCTTGCTTAACTCCTCATTTGTGGCACCTATTGTATAGGCTTGCTGAACTCCTGTTTTCCATCTATATTCACGTTTCGGGACTAACAAAGTCTGCTAAGAATCACATGTACATATAAGGTTCTCAACCAACCAGATGAAGTCAAAGAAGAAAAGCTAGGATGAGAATTATGCTAAGCGCCACCATTCTAACAACAAAGAGATTTAGGGTTAAGGAGATGGAGACTGATATTGCTTTTTTACTAGTCTTAGTACAATATTAATGTTGTACTTAGGACCTTAATCCTTCATGTGCACTCTCTTGACCTTGACAAATCCAAATTTTCTGATGGTAGACTAAGCACATAAGAATTGGAAAAAAGAGAGGTTATATTCTATAATTTACCACAATTAAGCAGGTATGTATCTAAAATAAAGCCCCATAGGTCCAATATAGGCTTGATTCAACACTGACAAAAACAAAGTATTTCATTACTGACTAGTGGCGGAGCATAAGTTGGACTGGTCCGAATTGTAGTCCGGACTTAAAAAAAAATTACTATGAGCTAACAGTATATTATTACATGTAACAACAAGTAGCAGCTTTAGCTTAATTGGTAGAGTGGCTAGGTATAGTGTGTTGATTGAGTTTATTTGCCAGATCCATGGTTTGATTCATGTAGCTTGGATGGATATTCATAGGTTTTTCATTTTTTGTTTACTTTTTGAGTTTATCACATGAAATTTTTTGTTTCATCCATGCTCCCAGTCTCTCTCTAAAAAATTTTGTATAGCTCCGTCCTTGACACTGACTAGTCCGACAATAGTAGTTCAAATACTTGACCCAACCACGAAAACTCGACGGACTGGCCTTCGCTGGTCCGTGTCTGCGTGGCGGTCAGCCATTGACCCTCCGCTAACACGGGCCCACCTCGGACCGGGGGGAGGGAGGTAATGTCAACTTGCCGTGGGCCAGTCCCATGGCGGTCCAAATAGTTGTTCCGTGTGTGTGTGTGTGTGTGCGTGTGTATCTTCCACTATATAATGAGGCTTCAAAACGGCTCACTTTTGAACCATCTAAGCCGTCATTATATCACGGTCCATTTTATTTTATTTTTAAAAATAAATTGCATAAAAATTGTTAAAAAAATTCAATTTGTCAACATGAGGAATCGAACTCAACCAAACAAGAAAAATACATCATACCTTAACCACATGAGCTAGAAGAGATATTTAATTATAATTGGATAATATTATTATTATTATACGTTATTATACGTGCAAAGCACGTGCATTTACTAGTATATATAATGTCGTCTTAGCATTATATATATATACACACGGGCCTTGGTTATATATATATATATATATATATATATATATATATATATATATATATATATATAGGATCCTTCTACAATAAATGGGATGTATCAATAGATTCAATACATCCCAAACAATTACATTGAAAATGCATTGAAAATTGTGAAAGGTGTTTAATTTGATTTTGACTTTACATGTTACTTTGACTTCGGCTTTAATCTGAACCATTGGATCAACATCCAATGATTCAGATTTGGGATATATCGATACAATTTTTTACATTATATATATATATATATATATATATATATATATATATATATATATATATATATATATATATATATATATATATTTTAATATATATATATATATATTTTAATATATATATATATATATATATATATATATATATTATTGTAACTCATATGTCTCTACACATTCATCTTCTTGTAACCTACATGACCTTTGGCCCTTCATTTCTTCATAACCCCGAACCTCTCTCCCTATATAAAGAGAGGTTAGAATAGCTTGTAAATGTACACTTGAGTGATTGATAATATACGAGAAAGCTTCGTCTCCGTGTGTTTGAGCTTTTGCCTTACAACACGTTATCAGCACTTTGCTCGTGCAACGCCGGAGACCCGACGTACCGCTCGTCTCGACGTCCGCCGACCGTTTCCCCGCGCGTACCCCGTCGCTCGTCGCCAATCTCGCGTATCCGCAATCGTTTCTCACTTTCTTCCACCGTATGGTAAGAAAGGTAAAAAATTTTGGGAAATTTTTGATAGCAGAAATATATTGTTCATGTTGTTACAATATTACTGTTGTTTTGGACATCAAAAAAATGAGATATTTGTTCTCTTCCAATTAGATTATGAAAATTGATTTACATTCTGTTAACAGAGGGATGCTTGTCAAATTAGATTATGAATATAATCTTCGAATCCTGTTAGAATTTCTGTTAACAGAATATTAAAATTTCTTTACACATGAACACTTATGAAGATTATGATCACAAGAAATTTTAACATGGAGTAGTTGATGAAGATTATGTCCATAAGAATATGTGTTTGATTCAGACAACTTGGTATTTTTATAAATTTCTCGAAATATTTGCTCGCTTCATATTTTATAATGTCATATTACACTTTTGAATGTTATAATATTGCCAAAACAGAGAGATTAAAGAAATTTTGTGTTATTGGCCATATTCGAGTTTTTAACATTCTGTTAACAGTTACAAATTTGTTTTTTATGTACCACATGCACTCATTGAGAGATCGACCACACGCACTTATGTATCTTTTAATTTTGGATCTAGTTTGAGTTCGTCTAGTTGGAATAATTAGCTTTCAGAAGCTTCTACTTCTGTTTTTACGAAGTTATATCCATATTTGACACCTTCCAAGGATTGTTTTTAATAATTAAAATGATGTGGTGCTTTGTAAGCACCAGAATTGTTTAGCAAATGGGTTCTTTCATAAATTAAGTCCTTGTTATATTAGGTACAGAGTAGAATCTAGTCATGCATACTAGTTTTCTTTTCATGTTTTTAAAAAAATATATATATATTTGTTAGTTAATTTCTGAGGAAATAAATTTTTGATAGAAAATTTTTATGTTGAAAAAAAAAATTTAGATGCTAACATTTTTTTTGGTAATGATGAATTTGGAGAGCCCCGACGAGCACCTCAGTCCCATCTGCGCCCTGCCGAGCGCCTCGGTAGCAATTTCTTTATGTTACTCAGTAATCATTGTAACAGATGAATAATAAAATTGTTTTTTTTCTCGCTATTTTTTTGGCGTCGCTTTATTAGACGTCGAAAAATAGTTGATATTTTTTTTGGTGCCGCTTGCTTAGGCGCCAATTCTTTTGTGTGCTGTTGCTTGCTTATGTTGTACGTTTTTTTTTAGCGTAATGGCTTAAAAATTAAAAAATTAGTTTTGGCTATATAAACAAATTCTGGCACCGCCAAATTTGGGCCTCCCAAAATTAACTTTTTTGGCTAATAATTTTTCAAAGGCAACGCTCATTTTGAGCACGCACTAAATTGTCACATATTTTGCACAGTTCGCAAATAGCGTGAATTTCTTGAAAAATCTTATTTATTCTTACATTTGACAAAAATTTTATGAAGTCTCTCCGAATAGGCTCATCTACTTGGGTATGATGCCAGAAAGAACTTGGGGCTTGGTTCTTAAGAGGTCCCCGGTGACCCTCCTCCCCTATTTTCCCGCCTGGTCATATTCACGTAGAGCTACTGAAAGGGGTTGACCGAATATTATTTTTTTGCTCAAATTGTATTTATAATTATGCATTTTTGCAAGAAATTAATTGAACTCTCTATATCGGCCCGTCGATCGATATAAGAAGATAATTTTTAAACAAAAATCGTCTTTTCAAAACCGTTGTTCTTATTTACGATTATTTGTTGTTGCTTATACAAACCAAATCCATATAAACCTGTCGTTTTATATGTTGACTGATCAAGATTTTTTCTCCTGTTGTAGAAAAATGTCGATCAAGATTGATTTTTCCATCCTTGAAGCCTCTGGCAAGAACTACTTGGACTGGACGCAAGACATCCAGAACCATCTAGATGCGCATGGCCTCTTGGACGTCATCTATAACGAGGAAGAGCGTGAAGTGGAAGTCACTCGCTCAATGAACGCCAAAGCGATGATTCTATTCCGTAGGCATTTATCTGACGCTATGAAGTCGGAGTTCATTGAAATATCCTCGCCGAAGACGCTATGGGACTCTCTGAAAGAGCGCTTCAACCACCAGAAGACCATATGGCTACCTGAAGCACGCCATGACTGGTTGAACCTACGCTTCCAAGACTTCAAAAGTGTAACTGATTACAACAATGAAGTCTGCAAGATTCGATCACTTCTCCAATACTGCAGTGAGATATTAACCGACAGTGATCTATTGGAGAAAACATACACCACATTTCGTTCCACTGACAACTTGCTCCAGAAGCAATACCGTCAGTCTAAGTTCACCAAGTTTTCCGAGCTCATCACCCAGCTTTTACTAGACGAGAAGAACAGTCTCATTTTAATGAGAAACAACAATTCTCGTCCTGCTGGAACAAAGGCAATTCCAATGCCTGATACAAACGCTCTCCGTGGACCAAATCCACGGTGGAAACGAGACAAGGGCCAGTCGTCCCAGCCAAGGAACAGAGGCGAGTTTAAGTCTCGCCACCCAAAGCAAGGTTCTAACAAGAACCAAGGACCTTTTGACTCCTAGGCAGTCTCATGGTAAGAACCAACGGGCCAGTCGTCCCAAAGCGAGAGTGGAAGGCCAAGCGCCTACTCTCTGCTACAAATGTGGTGCCTATGGTCATATGCAACGGACTTGCAGGGCGACCCCCCAAGAAGTTAATAACTATCATAAGGGGCGCCGGGCCGAAGCAAATCTGGTCATTGAATGCAAAAATCTAAATCTTGAGACCCCCGATTTCGTAGCAGAAATGGAAGAATTAATCTCCATTATCTCTCTATAATTGATTTAAGTCATGAAACTTTTGGTGGTTTGTATTTTCTGTTTTCTCGATAAATTAAAGTCCTATTTCGAGCACTTTCCTCAAACATGTGACAAACTTTAATTTTTTTTACTTATAGGCATGGACCACGGGGCAGTGGATTGTCTGGTTGATAGTGGAACAACTCACACTATCTTGAGAGATAAATTATACTTTATCTCCTATACGCCTAAAGTAACCTCAGTGACAACCATTTCGGGACCCTCAACCCTTGTTCAAGGTTTTGGCAAAGCCCGTTTTTTGTTGTCCAATGGTACTCCCGTTGAAGTATCAGAGGCCTTATATTCTCCAAGGTCCAGTCGTACCTTATTGAGTTTTAAGGATATTCGAGGAAAACGGATTTCATGTTGAAACTGCTCGAGAACATGGCTTCGAGTATCTTTTCATTACCTCCACTCAGTACGGCCAAAAGCGTATCTTGGAGAAGTTGAAATGTCTTTCAAGTGGTTTGTATCTCACTACGATACAACACATCGAGAGTAATCTCATCATTCGCCGAGCGCCAGTTGATGAGAGGACTTTTATGCTATGGCATGACCGGCTGGGTCATCCGGGTCAAAATACGATGCTTCGTACTATGAATGCATCACATGGGCATCCTCTTGGAGGAAAGAATTTCGTTATAAATCCGAAAAGCCTATGCCAAGCTTGCTCGATTGGAAAGACGAATCTCAAGCCACTCCATGTGAAACCTACGAGATTGGTTTTCCAATTCCTTGAGAGAATTCATGAAGATATTTGTGGACCAATCCAACCAACATGCGGACCATTTAAATACTTCATGGTTTTGGTTGATGCATCGACTAGATGGTCATACGTAGTGTTGTTGTCCACCCAAAATGCAGCGTTTCCTAAACTCCTCGCCCAGATCATTAAGTTAAGGGCTCACCATCCGGATTATCCGATAAAGTCTATTAGACTTGATAATGCCGCTGAGTTTACATCGAAGACTTTCGATGACTATTGCATAACTTTGGGAATAAATCTTGAACATCCTGTTGCGTATGTTCATACCCAAAATGGCCTAGCGGAAGCTTTTATAAAGTGACTGCAAGTGATAGCGAGGACCTTGGTTATGCGCACCAAACTTCTACTATCTGCATGGGGCTATACAATTTTGCACGCTGCAAATTTGGTCCGTCTGAGGCCCATGGCCACCCAACCACTTTCCGCGTACCAGCTGGTTACTGGATGTGAGCCTGATATCTCACATTTACGCGTGTTTGGGTGCCTAGTCAATGTTCCAATTGAGCCGATAAGACGTTCAAAATTTGGACCTCAGAAGCGACAGGGAATATATGTCGGTTATAACTCCCCGTCCATCATTCGCTATTTAGAGCCCTTGACAGGCGATCTCTTTACCGCGAGACACGCAGATTGTGGCTTTGATGAGGCAATCTTCCCGTCGTTAGGGGGAGAAATGCACGCTAATGTTGATGAGGAACGACGTGAATTAGCGTGGCATGTGCCCGCTATTGCTCATCATGATCCCCCCTCTGCACATAGTGATAAGAAAGTGCAGAGGATTCTAGGTCTGCAAGATATTGCAAATCAAATGCCAGACGCATTTAGCGACCTAGCAAAAGTCACGAGATCAATTATACCTGCTGCAAATGTGCCTGCAAGGATAGACGTCCCTGAGAGACGCCATGTTCCTGTGAAACATGTTGCTCCGGTCGAACCCGTCGAGCAAAGGACGCTGCCATCGGCTGTCCAGTTCGCCGCTATTCCCAAGAAGAAGGGAAGACCGGTTGGTTCCAAAGATGTTCTACCCCGAAAGCGAAGAAATCTTGTTAAAAATGTTTTGCCACATGAGATCATTAAGGATCACGGTGATATATTAGAAGAGCGCGTTCCAGATGAAACGCCTATTCCTAATCATGCCGATAACCTCGAAATATTCGTCGAGTATGCTAGCTTAGACGATATTTTGAAGCGAAACGAAACTGTCATCGATGATGTGTTCATATACTCAGTGGCCACTGACATTATGAACAATGATGACATGGAACCTCGTAGTGTTGCCGAGTGTCAACGATGAACGGACTGGTCACAATGGAAACAAGCAATCCAGGCTGAACTAGACTCCTTAGCGAAAAGAAGCGTGTTTGGACCTGTTGCTCCAACACCACCCAATGTTAAACCAGTTGGTCACAAATGGGTTTTCCTAAGGAAGCGTAATGAGAGAAATGAGATTGTGCGATACAAGGCTCGCCTTGTGGCGCAAGGCTTCTCACAACGCCCTGGAATTGATTACGAGGAGACGTATTCTCCCGTAATGGACATCATAACGTTCCGCTACTTAATCAGTTTAGTAGTTTTCGAAAAACTGAATATGTAGCTCATGGATGTGGTCACAGCCTATCTCTACGGGGATCTAGACACAGAGATATATATGAAAGTCCCTGAAGGACTAAAGATGCCTGAATCAAGTAGTTCCCGACCACGGAACGCGTTCTCGATTAGACTGAGACGTTCGCTATATGGATTGAAACAATCCGGGCGAATGTGGTATAACCGCCTAAGCGAATACTTGATCGGTTTGGGATACGTTAATAACGAACTTTGCCCATGCGTGTTCATAAAGAAATCTACTTCAGGATACGCAATCATCGCGGTCTATGTAGATGACATGAATCTCATAGGAACCGAAAAAGACTTGTCAGAAACTGCTGATATCCTGAAGAGGGAATTCGAGATGAAGGATCTTGGAAAGATATGGTTTTGCCTCGGCCTGCAGATCGAGCACCGTAAAGATGGAATTCTTGTCCATCAAGCGAACTACACCCAAAAGGTGTTGAGACGCTTTAGTCATTTTGACGTTAAGCCGTCCGCTACTCCCATGATCGTCCGCTCTCTAGACATTACTAAGGACCCATTTCGTCCAAAGGAGGACGACGAAGATATTGAGTCCTGAGTGCTCTTATCTGGGTGCAATAGGTGCTTTATTGTACTTGGCCCAATGTACTAGACCGGACATCTCGTTTGCTGTGAATTGTCTAGCTCGACACAGCACCGTGCCAACACGCCGCCATTGGAATGGCATAAAAGACATTTTTCGCTACCTTAAGGGTACTACGGACTTGGGCTTGTTCTATCCCTACGCGGTTTTGAGTGAGTCCAACGCTCTTGGCACTCGAAGCAACGCGACCCTTGTTGGCTACGCCGATACGGGATACTTATCTGATCCGCACAAGGGGCGTTCCCAATCTGGTTATGTCTTTACCATTGGGAACACGGCGATTTTTTGGAGGTCTCGCAAACAGACCTTAGTGGCTACTTCAACGAACCACTCTGAGCTACTCGCGCTCTATGAGACGACTAGAGAGTGTGTATGGCTTCGAGCTGTTATTGGCCATATTCGAAGTACATGTGATCTTCCATATGACCCAGATGAACCTGTTGTCGTCTATGAGGACAATACCGTTGTTATTGATCAAGCGAAACATGGTTACATCAAAGGGGATGCTACCAAGCACATATCGCCCAAGTTGTTCTTTACACATGTACAACAAGCGCTTCAGAAGATTGAAGTGCAACACATTGGATCGGAGAATAACCGTGCAGACTTGTTCACCAAGTCACTGCCAAAACACTCGTTCCAGAAACATGTCAGAGCGATTGGACTTAGGAAGCTTTCAGAGCTAGCCTAAGTGAAACATGTTTCCTGCACCCTGTTGTGTGCATGTGAGGGGGAGCGCCCCAACAAGTGCCTTCCAACGCCCTGTTGTGCGTATATCCCGCACCCTGTTGAGTGCGAGTGAAAAGGGAAGCATCCTGATGTATGCTCGTGTACTCTTTTTCCCTTCGACCAAAGTTTTTTCCACTGGATTTTCTTTGGCAAGGTTTTTAACGAGACACAGTTCAAATCCCTTATTCACTAAGGATTATTATAATCAGGGGGAGTATCCAGTTGTATACTTCTAAACCATCGTGTACTCTTTTGTCCTTCGATCAGCGGTTTTTTTTCACTGGGTTTTCCCTGACAAGGTTTTGACGAGGCACCTTTGCAATGGTTAGTTTACCCCCATCACACTGACCTGTGTGTACTCTTTTGTCCTTCGACCAAAGTTTTTTTCCACTGGGTTTTATTTGGCAAGGTTTTGACGAGGCACAAGTAGATGGTCAAAATTGTAAGATACAAGCTACAGACAGACGAAGAAACTCAGAGGTGTTTACAAGCAGAATTTCTGGAGAGCCAAGGGGGAGTGTTGTAACTCATATGTCTCTACACATTCATCTTCTTGTAACCTACATGACCTTTGGCCCTTCATTTCTTCATAACCCCCAACCTCTCTCCCTATATAAAGAGAGGTTAGAATAGCTTGTAAATGTACACTTGAGTGATTGATAATATACGAGAAAGCTTCGTCTCCGTGTGTTTGAGCTTTTGCCTTACAACATATATATATATATATATATATATATATATATATATATATATATATATAATTTTTTTAATATAATGCCGTCTTGGCATTAATTCACAATACATCCAAATACAACTGGTAGTAGTGCATACAAAAATCCGTCATGCGTCAACGCATTCTTTTTTCCTTCTGTTTTTGGTATTTGGTAATGGCTTTCTTTGTGTTGACTTCTCCCTTAAACTTTAGTATATGAGTTCATCCCCAGGTCCTGATATATCATTTGTGTTGGAGCAGCCTCCTATAAACCAGGTTACATGTGCATTACAAGGAAACAAAGATTAAGAAACTCAACAAACAAACTAAAGACAGCAAATATTGTTGTTCATTTCTTAGTCAATTGTAATTATATATACATGTTGAGTTGTTGTATATGATGTAATCTGCTTATGTTATTATTACATATCCTCCAGTTTGCGACAAGATCTGACACTAATTGATTTATGTAGAATTAAGTTTTCGATATGATTACAAGTGTGACAATTAATTTTTTATAATGTGGTCCATACATAAACCAAATGAAAGAGTTTCATGTGGTGTTACAAATTTGAAAATGCAGGATATCATTATCATTTATCTAATTTATAATGCAACTGTGGGTACAAGACGGAAGGAAGGGTAAATGAAATTGAGTGTCTTCGTTTAATTTAGAAAGTGGGGATAGAAAATGAAATTTAGAAAGTGATATTTCTTGTTTGGTTGGTAAAAAAAAATGAGAATAAAAAAGTAATATTTTAATTATAATAAATATTTATTAAAATATTATTATGATTAGTAATATTAGTAATTAATATCAATAAAAGTAATCTATTAACTAAAAATTAATTATTTTAATTAATTGTCATAATTTTATATCTTACTTTTCAATTCAAGTTGTTTTTATATAGGAAAGTGAAAAGTAAAGTACTAGCTATTGAATTATAATGATTGAATTATTTGGCTCTCGCGTGTGTGCACTCGTTGTGCACGCGTGCGACGGCTGGCAGCAGAGTGACAGGAGAGAAGGACGAAGCGATATGGGGAGAGGGGTGGGGAGGGGGGAGGGCTCGACGGAGGAGGAGGAGGAGGAGCACGGAGAGAGGTCGTCGTCGTCGTAGTAGAAGACGACGGCGGAGGAGGGGGGAGGAGAAGGCGTTGCCGGAGTAGGAGAGGGTTGGCGGCGACGAAGCCAACATACTCGGCCCCGCACATGCACCTGTTGTGCTTGCATAGGTGCCAAATAGAATTTTTTATAGTTATAAGTGTGAGTTTCATCTCCAATCAAACATAGAAAGTTTGATACTCGATCCAACTTTTTTAAAAAAATCACCTTTTTTGTGAGTTTCTTCCAACCAAAGAGTCCTCTAGTGAAATATAGATAGCATTTATTACTTTATTTTTCAGAATTTGATTTTGTGATTTAAATATAATAAAGTTATTCCACGAGAAATGCTTCATTACAATATATTCTAAAACCACATTTCATACTCCAAATGTAAGTTTTATTGTGGAATCACTAAGACTGTGTTTCGTAACTAGTTCTATGTAAGTTGTATATTGTTTCTACATTAAACTCTTTTATTTCATTCCCTTTTTCCTTTAAACCAAATACATATCTGTTGCCAAACAAGATGAAACAAGAAAAGATAATTCTATTGGAGAGGAATTATATTTTAAACAAAACTTGTACTGCTCGTTTCTTATCTTATAAAAATATCTATAATATAAAGCACAGTAAATTTTTGGTCCGACCCATGTGCTTTGGTTCAACGATGATGAAAGAACTAAATTGCCTCTCTCTCTCTCTCTCTCTCTCTCTCTCTCTCTCTCTCTCTATATATATATATATATATATATATATATATAAGAGGGAGGAGGTCCCATGTTGGGTGCGGAGCAACCGGTTGTTCTAACGGCACCCCCGCCTCCAGCTCCTCTTGCACCGTCCCTCCCTCCGCCGCCTCCGCTCCATCCTCACCCACGCCGTCGTCGCCGGCCTCTTCCGCATCCCCTTCGTCACAAGCAGCCTCTGTTAGAAAATATTGCTCCTCCTCCAATAATCTGCAAACAAAATTAACAAAAATTAAAGTTACCGGCCTCCGGGGAAGTCGCGCACAAAGTACTGCCCTAAGAGTTAATCCGGGTCTATGTGCGGACTTTTTCGGACGCTCCTAGTGGTAAAACTCCCACTCTATCGGTATCCCATCGTCGCACACAACTCGAGAAGATTGACCTTGACTTAGCTCTGCCGAGAGCGAGGATACGAAGAACGGAAAGAATTTTCGTAAGACAAGAATTTCGGAGAACTTTTTCTTAGAGAATTTTGTGTGCTTTGAGAGGAGAAGAAAATAGCATAGTGTAATTCTCTTTTTGTTTTTTCTTTCTTGTCTTGGACTAGCAACCAATTGAAATATATATAGAGAGCTAAACATAACCTAAGGATTAAAGGAGTATAATGAAAATTGATGAAAAATAATGGAATGGACATTAATTGACCGTTGGAATAATTTCTAACATTCAAGAATTGATAAAGAAAAAACAGTCGAACATTGAAGAGGGAGTTGATTTTTGTGTTAACCAGCAGCAGCTGTATCCAACAATCCCCCCCAAAAATCAAGTTCCAAAAAATAAAAATAAAAAATTTCGAAGTAATAGAAGAAAAAGAGTAAAGAAGAATCTGGACAGTTATATACTATGCATAGATGAGATGGACTACAGCCTTGAATCTCACGTAGTGACTATTGTCTTTATCTGAAGAAGAGCTTGATGGACTACGTCTTGAATCAGTCTTCTTAAACCAGATTCAGACAATAGCACATATAGTACGCTAAAGGTACTTGGGTCTATCGGGTGGCGCGTTTGGTTGGCCATGCACAGTTTTTCACATTCATGAGAGTTATCTAGGATCGCCATGTCCTATAGTCGCGGCCTTCACGACCTCTCATATAGGTAAGTCCTCAAGGGTTGGTGATAGGAATCAACCTTGCATATCATGCTTGGACTTATTAAGAGTTTAAACTCACCATATCCATATCACACAAGGAACACTATCACCATAGGGATGAGATATCAATGTACACATGTACAGCCACTTGTGCTTTTTATTTTAAGAGAATTTAATCTCAGGGTCGGTGTTCCATAATAGTCACATAGTCCAGCTTGTTTCTACCCATTGAACCGGCTTCTTGGGATCTCCAGTCAGACTCGGTTGGGTTGCCACTGCTGGTGACTAATACTACCAAAATTTGTCGATTTAGCGACGGCCAGATCCGTCGCCAGTCCGATGGAAATTTCTATTAGCGACCGATCACTGACGGGTTTTGGCCAAAAAAATCCGTCGGCAATCAGCTCGTCGCTAATAACGGTCCGTCGCTACGTAGTCGTCAAATGACGGACTAGCTACGGCATTTCGACTTCATAATACGAAGCATAAGCGACTACTTTCCGACGGACTGTCGTCCATTTCAAGTATTAAATACTGAACTGTTTAGACAATAGCGACGTAAAGTTTCGTCGGTAAACCGTCGTAATAGCGTATCAGAGTGTATCGTTCCGTCGCCAATCCGTCGACCGCCGTCGATAACAAAGGACGGATTAGCGATGGTTTGCTGACGGAAAATCCGTCGACCAGGTTCTGGAAATGGTAGGCATTTCCAACACCATGGCGACGGATGAGTCGTCGCTATTCCGTCGATAACTGTCGCTAACAAAAGACGGTTTAGCGACGGAATACGGACGGATTATCCGTCGGCCATGTTCTGAAAATTCTTGGTATTTCCATAACAAGGGCGACGGAAAAGTCGTCGCTATTCCGTCGAACTATATACCATCAGAACTTTGCCGACGGATATTCCGTCGACCACCCGTCGCTCTCTGGAAACATTTTCAAATCTCCAGTTAGCGACGGATTTTTCGTCGAACAGTAGTCGGAAACTGGTAATATCCATCGCGAAAACGGTCACTAGTCCGTCGCTAACTGAGAATATTTTGGAAAAAAAATTATAGAGCTTTCCCTGTTCGCAAAAATATGCATAAACCAAACCAATATATAATGCACACCAATTATCCAACAATCACATAGACCAAATATATAATCCACACCAATTATCCAAGAATCACATAGACCAAATATGCACATACGAATTTAATGCACACCAATTATCCAAGAATCATATAGACCAAACCAAATTAATATAAAATAGACATCAATTATCCTGAAGAGTAACCTAATATCCGTCGTTATAATCCGATCATAGCACAAATATTCCAAAATTCCCACAAATATTCTAAAATTCTCACAAATATTCCAAAATTTCCACAAATATTCTAAAACACATAGGAAAATCGACTTTGACCTCAACAAAGACTACAAGTCAGACGATGA
The DNA here is from genome assembly GCA_029216955.1 of Iris pallida. Lineage (NCBI taxonomy): Eukaryota > Viridiplantae > Streptophyta > Magnoliopsida > Asparagales > Iridaceae > Iris > Iris pallida. Next base: position 11,485,970 of record JANAVB010006598.1, read on the forward strand.
ATCCTCACAGCCAGGGATCATAGTTGCGTTGAGGCATGTACCATTCTATCAGCCACTTTGCATACGAAGGCTCAATCTGGTTGAGGTCTTCTGTAGGGACAGGAGGGTCGGTTCCGATGGTACTACTCTCTGACGGTGGCTTCTCCTTAACTTCAAGCTTGGGAGCAATCTCTTCCCTGATGGTCATCGGTTCTTCCTTGACCTCGACCTTTGGTAACACCTCCTCTTTAACAGTCACCGGCTCTTGTTTGACGACGGGGACTTCCTCCGTGTCGACCTCCAAGGGTTTCTTTCCTCGACCCCTTCCTCGACTAGCAGCACCACCTCGACGAGTCCTAGGAGCCATCATTCTGACAACAGAAATTTTTATATAGGGTAAAGAAATTTACTCAAATTATAAAAGTTGTGACATTGGTTTTTTGCGTTCATCATCATTAGATGGAGCATCACTGGAAAAGTTGTGACGTTGGTAGCATGAGAGAGTAAAAATCTGTATCACAAGACTAACAGAATTACTATATAATCATGTACTCACCAATAATCAGATGTAACTGGAGTCGTTGGGCCTATCGTACAGTAATTGGTGGATCCGCTGGTATAGGCCGGATGTACTTAGTATCTAGTGTATCAGATTAGTATCGGTCTATCGGTTTGGTATAGGACGCATCATATTGGTATTGGCCTTAACAAATTGGTATCGTCCAATATCCGATATGTACATGTATCGGCCGAATAGCTAGAATTCATATTGGCCTTATCGATTTGGTATCGGTCATATCCGATAGGTATCGGCCGTGTTGGATTAGTATAGACTATTTCGGATTAGTATCGTGGAAGGTTTAGTAACAACTGTACTTGGATTTCTCTCTTCTCGAGCTAGAATACCATTGCAAGAGAATCACCAGATCGTGATTGGCCAGTTACAGTAACATACATGCTTCCTTTTCCATCAGAAAAAGCGAGATTGAAAAGGAAGTATGTATATTCTGTAACTGGCCAGCTACGCTGACTCTCTTGCAATGGTAATCTAGCTCTAGAAGAGAGAAATCTAAGTACAGTTGTTACTAAACCTTCCACAATACTAATTCGAAATGGTATATAATAATCCAACACGGCCGATACATATCGGATATGACCGATACCAAATCGATAAGGCCAATATGAATCCTAGCTATACGGCCGATACATATCGGATAGGACGATACCAATTCGCTAAGACCAATACCAACCGATACGGCCCATACCAAAACGATAGACGATACAAATCCGATACGGTCAATACTTATAAGTACCTACGGTCTAAGAGGTTGATCCGCTAGTACATCCATGTACGATCAACGAAGTAACAATCCATTTTAATTTAGATGTAAAAATCTGTATCGTAAGACAAACTAAACATAATCAGTTCTATTTTACATGCTTAATTGCCAATACATATCGGTTGCATATATATATGAAGAGTGCTTATGGCTGTGCGTTGGTTGTATATACCCCCGACGCCTCCGCCCCAAGCCAGCCGTCCAGCCCACGACGCCGCCGCCCCAAGCCCGCCGCCCAGCCCCCGACGCCCCCGCCCCAAGCCCGCCACCCAGCCCCCGCCCAGCCCCAGACGCCCCAGCCCCAAGCCAGCCGCCCAGCCCCCGACGCCCCCGCCCCAAGCCCGCCGCCCAGCCCCCGCCCCAAGCCACCGCCCAGCCCCCGACCCAAGCCAGCCGCCCAGCCCCCGACACCCCAGCTCCAAGCACGCCGCCCAGCCCCCGACACCCCCGCCCCAAGCCCACCGCCCAGCCCCCGACCCAAGCCAGCTGCCCAGCCCCCGATGCCCCAGCCTCAAGCCCGCCGCCCAGCCTCCGACGCCCCCGCCCCAAGCCCGCCGTCCAGCATCCGACGCCCCCGCCCCAAGCCCGCCGCCCCCGCTGCCCCTATACGACACCGCGAAAGAGAGAGAGATAGGGGATTACCTTCGGAAGAGAGAAAGGAGAGGACGCCGACACCGACGCCGATCACCGAAGCCGCAGGAGAGAGAGAGAGAGAGAGAGAAGAAAGAAGAGAGAGTGAATTTGGGGGGAATGCGAAAAGTTCCCCTCGCCGTTTCATTTAAAGTCTGGAACGTATATTTAGCGACGGACTAGCGACGACTTATAGCCCGTCGCCCGGTAGTCACAATTTTTGATACTTGTCGACTGAATATCCGTAGCTACGTAGTCGAAGAAATGTCCCGCCAATTCTCTATACAATTTCTGCCAAATAATCGACTGAGTAGCGACGACTGGCCTTCCGTCGCTATATCTCCGACACCCTAGCGACGGATGTGCAACCTTTCTCCCCTAAAATTAAAATAAAAAAATGTAAAGGCGTGTGGTCGGTAATCCGTCGGCGAGCGGCCACGAAGCCGTCGCTAACGCCGACTGAAAATTTCCGTCGCTAATTTACTGTATTTTGGTAGTGTAAACTATGGGCTTAACCCCATCCCCCTCGATGATTCTAGGATCAATTTTCTAGATAAACTCTTCGTCAAGATTAAACAGACTCTTCGTCAAGAGATCTGTAAAGTTCTTTTTTTTATGACTTTATAGTCAAGAACCACAATTTTTCCTTTTAGGCTCTTTTAATGTCTTGAAACGCAGCTGCATGTACCTGTTCATCTTAGAATTCACAAGATCATACTTTTAGCATAATTTTAAATCAAATGACAGGTATAGAAATATAAAAATAATGTAAAGTATAAAATGTCTGAGTCATATAGTTTCAGTACAAGATGTGACTGAAGATAATATTTTAGAGTTTATAATATTCTTAGATATGATAGGTTTGTTACATAAACCTCAAGAGATGCCAACTCCTCATAGAGTAAAAAAAAATCCATAAATGGATTAGATGTCATATGAGTCAGATATCCAGTTTGTATTTAAATGACAATATCTGACTTAAGAGTATCTAATATGATTTATAGCCTAGAATATCCTTCAAATATTATTTCTATTACTATATAGAATAGAATAACTGGTTTGACTGATTTAGAAATCAGACTTAGTGACATCATACTCATATGATTTCACTAATTACTGATGTAAGTCCTAGAATAGTAAGCCAATACTCATCTAACTCTGTCACATCTTAAAGTAAAATACAGTAACTTTCAGCCTTGGCTCTAAAGATTTATCTTTACTAGCCATATTTGCAAAAAATGACAGTCTAGAATAATAGTTTAAGTGAGTTTGCTAATTGACCTTATCAAATCTTTAGTTTCTCAAGTTTTGATCAACTTGGATTAGCTGTAGGGGTCGGTTTCTAGCTAGCGGAGGTCCACAGGGGGACGATTAAATATTGTGTCGCTTAGAGCTATTTACGTCCGGTTGACAGAAGGACCCTTTTGACTTGTACCCAAAATAATCTCAACTTTTTAAAACTTTAGATTTAAATAGTGTGTCAAAGGAATTATAATGTCACGGATTATATGCAAACCAATGTTTGCCTAACATATTCTAAGTATTGTGACAGAACAATGTTGTGATTTCTTTGTCTGATTAGAAATTCTAATATCATGATAATATAATCAATAAGATTCAAACATGCAAAGAATATCACTTTAGTACAACAATATATAGAACCATATATATAAACCAATAAGATTGGCTCATATTTCAACAATATATTTCTCCAATTAAATTTAGGAATAAGGAATGATTACAAAATGTAGGTTGTACATATGAAAATTAACTTTTCAATTGATCGGAGCACGTTGTCTTCTTAATTTTTGTCTTAGTAATAACACTTCAAAAGAAATATGATTTTGTATATCATTTTAAGTAGTTCCATCATTCTCACTAAATAATCATTAGTATCCAAGACTTTGAAAAATAAGATTTATAAAACAACACATTCAGAGAAACAAAGCAAAGTACTTTTGTTTTATATATGTACCTTCACCCTTAGCATGTTTGCTCTTTTTCTAATCAATCTTTAATGCTTCTGGCTTAAAGAGAAATTATAAATATCATGTTAAGAGTAAAAGTACAAAAATAATTTGTATTATTGTTACCGTTAACATGTCTCTCATTTCCTAAACATTTAAAATATTTCTAATGATTACGTCTTCAAAAATTGAAGTAAGTTTGTATATTAGTATAAATGAAACATTGCACAACTAGTTTATTCTGATTAAAGCTCCAAAAATATACTTATGGAGTAATTATCAATATGAAAAAAAATGGACTAGTGTCCAATGGAGTGAGCATAATTCATGTAACACATGACAAAAACTAATTAACGAAAAACACTTGAATGGTGTTCATTGATTCAATGACATTAGTTAATGGGAAGCAATGGTTGATCATGTTAAGTACCTTTACAACAACTGAAACTATACGAGCTAGCATATACAATTATGTAAAGTTTCTGTAAACTAAAATAAGTTTATAAAATAATTATCTAAAGAAAAAATTATTAGTTTTAGGCAAGTAAAAATATAACAAAGCATACGTCTGAGTCTCTGACAAAAGTAATGATCTATAAATATTTACGTACGATCCGTATGCTACACCTTTGATGCGAGGATGAAAGATGTAAATGCTAAGGAAGATAACATTTTATGAAATAATTTAACACAAAATTTAGATCTTGTATATTTGTTTCTTTAAAAGTAACATAAATGTAAAATTATGAGATCATCATGAGTTGTTGGTATCCTTGAAAATGCATTAGAAGTGTTATATCCAAGATTATGTGGGCCTTACAACAACATAAGAGACTATACTATCTTACAAATGTAAGACTCCACAATGACATGCTTGTATTCGGACATAAAGATGAATTCATGGTTATTAAATTTAAACCATTGAATGCTCAAATAAATGGAGAATTCAATTGAAAACGTTACGTACGTTTAAAGAATCCAAAGGATTCAAGAGATAAAAGTTGACTAACGTACATTATATGGGCACGACATTGAAGTGCTTTAAAGACTATAAATACTTGAGCTGTTATAGAATTATAATGAATCAAATATCATGACTAACATTATTTTTCCAAAAAAATATATATTTTATTAGTTATCTCGGTTGATCTTTAAAAAAAAATGACATCAACAGTATTGAAAATAAAAATAAGCAGAGCTTATAAGACGACATGGTAAATGATTTACTATGAAATGAACAATTTCAATCTCATATTCTTTAACTACTAATACAAATTGGAACAACATAATTGTGTTGTGTAGTGCGCATTTTTATTTGGGCAGATATGCCTCCAACAAAAAACACATCTTTCATCCATGCATAATAGTAATATATATAATATGTCAACAAACTGTATTATGCAATATTGTATTTGATGAGTACCCATTGGAGAAAGAGAACAAAAAGGAGATAAATTATAAAGGTCCTATTTTTCAACTGTGCACTACAACGTTGTTGTATGTAATAAACATGTCTAATAAAATATCTCATTGATTTCAGTTACCAAATATTTTAAGTTTAAATACAAATCATGTCCAGGAATAGATAATGACTTATTGTCTTACAATAAAAGATCATAAGAGGCGTGATCTATAGTGAACTAGGTCGTAGATCATTGGCCATTTTCGTATCATACTAATGTTCCAGAATAAGATAATAACATTAGTATTATACTAATGTCCACATAGGTTTTTCCAAATTCACTATAGTTAACTATTTTGTAAAATAACCTAATGTGATGTTAAAAAAATACAACAATTCCTTCTCAGAGACAATTGTCCTCTAGAATATAAACACATTTAATAATAGAATTATTAGTATAAGAATAACTGATTTTAACACTTATAATATACCTTTTAACAAATAATACAATTTTGCTATGGATTTTAACAGTAAAATAATTTAACAATATTTTCATGAATATTTTTATAATAAAAAATAAAACAATAAGGCAACTACAACTCTACTCAGTTCATTTGTTGCAAGGACACATCAAAATGAGGTATATATTAGTATTGTTTTTGTTCCCGTGTCCATGTCCGTACTCACGAAAGAATACATATGTTAGGAAACTAGTATCCAGAGAAAAAAAAATTGTGTACCAAGTGGATCTTATTGCCATTTTTTTTTCTTTTCGGAACTACGGTTCTTGTCTTTATATATATATATATATATATATATATATATATATATATATATATATATATATATATATATATATATATATATATATATATTACAGTAAAAGTCTAGAACAAATAATCATACTAGAACTCTACATTTTAGTGTAACTAATATGATACAATCATGAAGTCAACCATCAAATCTATTGAAGTAACATTCTAAATCTATATTCCAATTCATAGAGGCTACAATAAAACTCTAGAATGATGATACTAGTTAAGAGATCAAATCATTAATATATATCTCAAAAATGTATAATACATCCAAGTGTTTTGGAGGATGAAGATGTGAAACTATGCAAAGAGAAAAATTAGTAGCATAACTCAAACTATGGAGAAGATGCCATCTTTGCAATATTAGGCAAAAAAAATGGCCGAAGTGAAGTTTTACATGAACTTGCAATATTATACAAGAAAAGATGGCATAGATTCTTGCATTTATTTTAACTGATTTGATAAAAATAATAGCAAAAAGATGAACAACAATTATATGCCAGATAGCGAGCACTAAAATTTTCAAAAAGTAGTTAGAAAAAATTATTTTTAAAGATTTCACATAATTCTAAAACACATACTTTAAGGCCAAAATATTTAAAAATAATCACATGGGATTAACTCTTAGATTGTTAGAAAATATTGTTCTTCTCCTCCAATAATTTGCAAACAAAATTAACAAAAATTAAAGTTACCGGCCTCCGGAAAAGTCGCGCACGAAGCACTGCCCTAAGAGTTAATCCGGGTCTATGTGCAGATTTTTTTCGGATGCTCCTAGTGGTAAAACCCCCGCTCTACCGGTATCCCCGTCGTCGCACACAACTCGGAAAATTGACCTTGACTTAGTTCTGCCCAGAGCGAGGATACGAAGAACGGAAAGAATTTTCGTAAGACAAGAATTCGGAGAACTTTTTCTTAGAGAATTTTGTGTGTTTTGAGAGGAGAAGAAAATAGCATAGTGTAATTCTCTTTTTGTTTTTTCTTTCTTGTCTTGGACTAGCAACCAATGGAAATATATATAGAGAGCTAAACATAACTTAAGGAGTAAAGGAGTATAATGAAAATTGATGAAGAATAATGGGATGGACATTAATTGACCGTTGGAATAATTTCTAACATTCAAGAATTGATAAAGGAAAAACGGTCGGACATTGAAGAGGGAGTTGACTTTTGTGTTAACCAGCAATAGCTATATCCAACAACTCCACCGCGCCGCCGACGTCGACCCTTCCTTCGCCGCCTCCCTATTCTCCGTCATGACCAACCCCAACCCCTTCTCCTTCAACACCTCCATCGCCATCTCCGCTGACCTACTCTCCATCTACTCCCAAATGCTCCGCCGCCGTGTCCCTTCCAACTCCCACACCTTCTCTTCCTTGCTCAACACCACCACCGCCGCCAGGTCACTCCACGCACACGCCCTCCTCCTCGGATTTCGGTCCGACCCCTTCGTGCGGACCGTCCTGCTCACCGCCTACTTCCGACACGGCTCCGCCGACCACGTCCTGCGGGTGTTCGACGGAATGCCGCACATGGATGTCGTCTCCTGGACCGTCGCCATCTCGGACCTCGCCGTCCTTAGACGCCCCACGACGGCCCTATGCGTCTTCGCCTATATGAGGCCGCACGCCTCCCGAACGCCGCTACCGTGGTCTTTGCCGTGTCCGCCTTCGCTGGGCTCGGGTCCCTGGCGCTGGCCCGGTTTCTGTACGCCTACGTCGAGAAGGCCGGGTTCGGAGGCTGCGTCTCCGTCCGGAACTCCCTGGCGCTAGCTCGGTGCCTGCACGCCTACGTTGAGAAGGCTGGGTTCGTGTCCGTGCCATTATGGCACGGGTTATCCACTAGTATTATATATAGTTTAAATAAGAAAAAAAATTAGTTGTGGATTTGAGCCATTAGTGTTGCCCTTTCGAATTGCAATTCAATAAAGGTCTTGGGAGATACAGTCTGTTTACAATTATTCATGTGGCATGAGATTTTAAGGGAACTTGTCAACAGATAGATTTCAGCATGTTAATGCTACTTATTTGAATTATCTTCCACTATATAATGAGGCTTCAAAACGGCTTAAAAGTAAGCCATTTAAGCCGTCATTATATTACGGTCCATTTTATTTAAAAAATAAATTATGTAAACAAATGTTAAAAAAAATTTAAATTGTTATATATACTAAACATAAAGAATCGAACTCAACCAAACAAGAAAGATATCTCCCACCTTAACCACATGAGTTAGAAAAGATATTTGACTATAATTAAATAATGTTCTTATTATATACTATTATACGTGCGAAGTTCGTGCATTTATTAGTACACATAAGATCATTTTTGTTCATTCGCCAAAATTAGGATAAATATTCACCATTATACTCAAAGGTTGACACAAATTAGTCAAAACTAATGTGAATGTTTACCAAACCATTCCAAAAATGGTCTTAGGTAGTGTAGGAATTGAATCTGAAAATCTAAAATAAACACCCTTGAAATACTGTAAAAATAATGAGCGTTTGTATATTTTATTCACTTTATATAAAACTTGTTAAGAAACATTTTTCCAATATGTTTAGGTAGTCATAAGGAAAGTTTGTCATCACATGTTTATTTTTTAATCGATCATTACTTTAATATGACCCTCACACAAATGAATGTCAAATGAATGTAAAAGTCGATAGCATGTGTGAAGTAAGGTTTACATTTATTAGGATAAGAAACTTGGGATAAACACATTATATATCCAATTTATCACTCTTCTCGCATCTTAATTTTTTTTTCCAACATTTGTCAACCAGTATATATGAGCCTAAGAAAGGGAGAATAGCTTGGATTTTTGGATTTATGGATGTTCTAAGTTTGTAACCAATATATGAATGACAATTTCACATATGGATGTTTAGAAGTATTGGTGTTTAGAGATATTGGAGAAAACGAAGAATTTCAATATCCTAACATGTAAATTTGAAGGTTTACAAGTTCCATGAAAGTTCAAATATCAAACTAGTGAGGAGGGAATTCAGCTATGATGTTCCTTTTTCCGTATCAATGGCAGTAGGACGTGGAGTACTATATCCACTCCAATCACATAGATTTCTTTTTAATTCCCATCTCCCATCCCAGAAACTTGATTCTAGTTGGACTCCAAAGAAATTGACGTCCGCTCCAAAGAAATTAACGTCCGTAAATGCAAGTCTATAATAATGAAGGCAAAAAATGTCTAAAACCTTTTCTTTTTTTTCTTTTTTTTTGAATTTTTTTATCTGAAAATTGCTGAGAAACCCAATTTCGGGGTTGGTTTGTATGAAAAACCCATCCGCAGGATGGGTTTTATGAAAGGTCCAGAATTATATATTTTCACGTTAAATATTCTAAGATTCCCTTTAGAAGCTATGTATTTACAAAATTGCCATCTTTATAATACCATAACTACCCTTCACACAAACTCAGATTTGGATTGCAATTTTCTTCTTCTTCTTCACGAGAGATCTGAATTCCATTGCTCTCATCTTCAGCAGAGATCGCAAAGATCGTTTGTAGTTCACTGTGCTTTTTCTTCAGTCGAACTTCGATCATCGCTCATCATCATCATCATCATCGTGGAGAGATTTGAAGTTTTTCGACGATTAGGTCAACTGTAGAGAGAAGATCTTCTTCTTTTCCATAAGAGTTAGCATCGTTTGGAAAGAAGAACGAAAATTCTTGAATTTTTGTTCATGACAATTTGTTTTAACAAAAAAAACAAAAAATTAGATTTTAGGTTTCTGTCGACTGTTCTCCATCATTCTCCGTGATTTTAACACGGAGAATGACCATTCTCCGTGTTAAAATGACGGAGAATGGAGAATGGCCTTATCCATGTCAAAATGATGGAGAATGGTCATTTCTCCATCATTCTTCGTGATTTTAACACGGAGAATGACTATTCTCTGGGTTAAAATGACGGAGAATGACCATTCTCCGTGCTAAAACTACGAAGAATGGCCTTATCCATGTCAAAATAATGGAGAATGGTCATTCTTCGTGTTAAAATGACGGAGAATGGCCATTCTCCGTGTTAAAATGACGGAGAATGGCTCCGTGATAAAATGACTGAGAATAGCCATTCTCCGTCATTTTAACACGGAGAATGGCATTTTAACACGGAGAATGGCCATTCTTCGTGTTAAAATGACGGAGAATGACCATTCTCCTTGTTAAATTGACAGAGAATGGCCATTCTTTGTCAATTTTGACACAAAGAATAGCTATTCTTTGTCAATTTAACAAGGAGAATGGCTATTTTCCTTGTTAAATTGACGGAGAATGGCCACCATTCTCCGTCATTCTAACAAGGAGAATGACCATTCTCCGTCAATGACGGAGAATGGTCATTCTCCTTGTTAAATTGACGGAGAATGGCCATTCTCCGTCATTTTAACACGAAGAATAGCTATTCTTTATCAATTTAACAAGGAGAATGGCCATTCTCCGTGGTTTTAGCACGGAGAATGGTCATTCTCCGTCATTCTAACACGGAGAATGGCTATTCTTTGTCAATTTAACAAGGAGAATGACCATTCTCTGTAGTTTTAGCACGGAGAATGGCCATTCTTCATGGTTTTAGCACGAAGAATGATCATTCTCCTGCATTTTATATTCAATTGAAACTTTGAAGGGCCATAATTTTTTACTGGGTGGTCGAAACGAGGTTCGGTTTGTCGCAAACGGAGCGTATTTCCGAGGAGCCAGAGATTAACAATTTTTTTGTTAGTCGGCCTTCCGAAATTTTAGAATCACGAAAAAATGATGTTTGGACCTCCATTTTAACAGTTTTATCGTTTGCCCGTTTTTTTTAGAATTTTTTGACGAGTTTTTGAAGTAAGGTTTGAAGATTCTGGAGGAGGAAAACCTAAATTCGAAACTGAGCGACGTATGGAAGAAGAGGAAGTATCAAAATATTTTTTTTGAAGAGTAGGGTTCGGGGGTGTTTTCAATAAATTAGAAGGGCAAAAAGGTCATTCAGAACCCTCTTTATATATTTTTCACTAATTCTGGGCATGCGATGAAATGTTATTTTGCGGTGGATTTTTTATAAAATTTTTGCAATTTTTGGGCATTTAATAAATTTTCCCTTTTTTTATTTTGGTCCCACTTATTAGTATAAATTTATACTTATATCACACTTTTGTGTGATAAAACGAATATTTTTCGTAACAATTTTTTTTAAGTTTAACAAACACAAAAAATGAAGATTATTTATAAAGACACATCAAAAGTTGATCAGGGCTAGCCCAAATCTAACTTTGGTTTATTTACAAGTTTGTCATTGAAAAAATTACTCAAGACTAGCCCAAATGTAAGTATATAAGTCAACTTTTTTATTTTCTTACTCTCTTCTCATTCCTCATAAGAAGAACAAGAAAAACAAGAACAAGAAGGAAGAAAAACAATAAGAACATCTCTTTTTCCCAAATTCTAGTTTATTTTTTGGCTTAATTGCAACTTGATACCCTCAACTATCTCGATTTTTTTAAGTTCATACCCTGAAGTTTTTTACTCAACGACTTGATACCATCAACTATTATACATTTTCAACTTCATACCAAATTTTTTTAAAAAAACCGAAAACGCCCTTGTCCTTCCCTCCCCCCTCCCACCCCTCCCTCCCAGCTTCCCCCCTCCGGCCACCACCACCCCTCCCGCCCAATCGTACCCCCCTCCCGTCCCGATGCCCCAGCCTCCCCTCCTTCTGCGCTGTCGTGCCCCAGGAGGGGGAGGCGGGAGGGAGGGAGCATGGGGTAGGAGGGGGGGTGGGGGTGGTTGGGGGAGCTGTTCGTGAAGCGGGGCTGTATGGGAGGGGGGTTGTGGGCTGGAGGGGAGGGGGCGGGTGGTGGGAGCGAGGGGGGTGGCCAGGCGGGTGGCGGGAGGGGGGTGCTGGGAGGGAGGAAGGGGGGGGGAGGGGGTTGGCAGTAGTTTTTAGTTTTGAGCAAGGACATTATTGTCCAAAAAAATTTCAGGGTATCAAGTTGAAAAAAAAGTTTAGGGTATCAAGTTGAAAAGCAGAAATAGTTGAGGGTATCAAGTTGCTATTAAGCCTTTTTTTTTTTTGCTCTCTTCTAATTTTTCAGATCATGGAACAACTTGTGGGAATCATGGAACTTTTATTTTGAAATTGTGGTCTCAACTTGTGAAAATTATTGATGAAACCCTAGTTGTAGAAAAAATTGAGTTATCAAATCTATTAATCAATTTTTTTCATTAATCGAAAAATTATGGATGAAACCCTAGTTGTAGAAAAATTTATGGATGAAATCATAGTTGTAGAAGAAATGGACTTGCTGTACAGCAAGTCCATATCAGAACTGCCATAATTTCTGGCAGTCCTAGAAGAGGATTACCATAATTGTGGCAGTCTTAAAATGGACTAGCTGTACATCAGGACTGTCACAATTTTCTGGCAGTCCTATAAGTATGGAGGGTATTAAGAACTGCTAGAAATTGTGGCAGTTCTGAAAGAGACTTGCTCTACAGTAGGACTTTCACAATTTTTGACGGTCCTAAAAGTATTGATAACTATGAATTGTGGCAGTTCTGAAAGGGATTTGCTGTACAGCAAGTCCATTTCAGGACTATCACAATTTCTGGCAGCCATAAAGTCGAAATTGCCGAATGAAAAAACATATCTTAGGGTTTATTTCATCTGATAATGGAGTAAAATATACATTTTAGGATTTCTTTTCATGCATTCTTTGTGAGGTAAGAAGTATTAGAGTTTGTACATTGTTTGTGAAGAGTCTTTGAGTGCTATCGAAATTGGGAATGAGAAGGAAACTAGAGTTTTGATGGAGATGGTGAGAATGGAAATGGTGGAGAAAAAGAAGGAGAAGATGAGAGGAAACTAGGGTTTTGATGTAGCTTGGGGAGGGAGGAAATGGTGGAGAAGAAGAAGAAGATGAGAGGAAATAAGATTTTGGAAGAGAGTGAAATGTGGAAAATGAAACTCATAATTGGGGTTTGGAGGGGGGGTTGGGCTGGGACAGCTCAATGAGTAAAAAAATGAGATGTTTGAGTAATTTTTTCTTAAATCTGGACTAGCCCTGGTCATAATCATCTTTTGATGTGCCTTTATAAATAATCAAAATGAAATGTAAGTACAAATTCATATAGGCTTGGACTAAGCCCAGCCCATTTCTGCAATCTAAAGCGTAAAACCAGTAGAGAAAACACACACAGACACACTCCGTCAGCACCATCAGAGGAAGCAGAAGAGGGAAGATGACGATTTTCCACTTCTTCAACTGCGCCATCCTCACCTTCGGTCCTCACGCCGTCTACTACTCCGCCACTCCTCTGTAAGCGCTCCTCACTAGATCCGCTAACGGATCCGTCAGCATGAATGATCCCGAAGAAACCCTAGTTTCTTGGGTCTTGTTTAGATTCTGAACGAATTAATCGCTGATTATTTAGAACACTTTCGGTGCTGCGATTAGAGACCTAATTTGATGTACGGATCTTAGATCCTACGACATCTTAAAAAGAAATTAGGACATGGGTATACAACATGGATACATAAGGTTACATATACACTTAGTACCTATCTATATACTAATTATTTATATTAGATCTTAATAATATCTATATTTATATTTATGCATTGCTATTGAAAGTAATATGTTCCAAAAAGTTATATAATGAACCCAATTCAGAATAAATTTTATTATAATACCTCAAAAATTCATGACCATGCCAAATCACTTACAATAGTGTTCTGGGCTATTTTGGAAGTTAAACATGTTTATGACCATTCAAATATCGGGTCCAATATATCAGACAAATACATAGAGGATTTCTACTTAGTACACTAAGCATGAAAAGAGGCTGCTAATGTACTTGATGCCACCTCCATTGGTCAACATTGCACATGTGCAAACTATGTGAGCATGTTATCCCGTATTGATGCCACCTCCATTTTTTCTCGAATACGCTTATTTCTTATTTTGTCCTACCATAGCTTTCTCATTCAGCTATGCTTTTTTTTTATATCCTTTTTAATCATCCAATACTCTGATCCATGAAACATAATTTGGTCTTATAGTTGTCCTATAAAAAAATCTTTTAACTTAGCAATATCATGCGAGCTCAAAGTATTCTAGAATCACTCTTTTATTTGAACTATTCTGTCTTAAGTCTATGAGCAACCTTCTGAAATTTTCAACATGATGAATGATTGATCATAATCATCGAGAACTTTTATTCCTAGCATCTCTTGTCTATCAAGGGTTACTTCTCTCCCCTATTCCTCTTTGACCTCTGGTTGAATTCAATTTACATTTCATAAACTCTATTTTTGTCCTAATAGTTAGATAAAAAACCCCTTAGATTCCAAAGTCTTTCTCCACAATTCTATTTTAGAGAGTAACCCACTCATCAACTGGTACAATATTGTCAACCAACAACATACATTATGGAGCTTCATTTTGAATATTCCTAGTAATTCATCCATAATTAGTACAAACATGTAGAGACTTAACATAGATCCTTGATGTAAACTAACGGTGATGGGAAGTGGTGTAGTGTCTCCTTCGATGGTTCGCACAGTAGTCATAACTCTATGATGCATATCCTTTGTAATCTCAATATAGCTACTAAAACTTTGTTTCTTCTCCAAAATCCACCATATTATCTTCCTAGGCAATCTATCATAAGCCTTTTTCTAGATCAATAAGAAACCATTTATATATCCTATAGTCTCTCTAAAAGTTTTCATCCTTAGTAACTAAATGACTTTCATATAGATCTTACTAGCATAAAAACAAATTGATTCTTTGAGATTCTTGTTTTATTCCTTAGTTTTTGCTCAATTAGTCTCTTATATAGTTTCATGGTATGAGTCATAAGCTTGATTTTTAGATATTTAAATTATTTAATACAAGCATGTATGTCTCCCTTGTTATTATATATTGGTACTATAATATTACTTCTCTAGCCATTTCCTAGTCCTTAGGAATGGGTTGAATAAACTATTCAACCATATTAAAACTCTCCCCTAAATATTTCCAAAAACCAATAGGAATATCATTACTACCTACAACTTTTCCGATTTTGAACCTTTTTTTTTCCAGAGCTTCCTTAGCTTCAAATTATGTTATGCCAATTAGCAATTCACGAGAGAAATAAATACTCTCTTGAGCTATATTCTTAATTCTGTATGAGTGGAAGTCATGTTTCAATGGAAGGAATACAATGAGAAGAGATATCGACTCTATGGTGGCGTAGGAGCTATTTTATTGTTAGGTTGAGTCCCTCGGGATTCGACAATGCAAGGTGGATCTTGAGTCTTGATTCATTTTGATATGGTTGAGGATGATGTCGGGTTCTAGGAGGTATTCTGCAATTTGTAACCGCTTTGTGCAACAAGGTATAGATAACCGAAAGGGCCTGAACTCGAACCTGGTTAGGATTACCAGTTAGGAGTTTGGTCTGAATTCAGATATGGACTATGCTGCACAGACACAAATTGAATACGAGGCAAAATGGACACGGGGAAATGCACACAAGACCATTTTTAGCATGTACTTTGGAGTGTCTGTTTTGAATTGACTGTGCATCCTCGGATATGGGTCAATATGGGATATGAGTTGATTGATATATTTCCTTTTTCTTTTCCTGTAAGTTATGATAACTGAATGATTATCCGTTGAATGTGCGAATTTGTTGAAAGCATTAAAGTTTGTGGAGGAATGCCATTTGTGCCCCCTCATGTTATCTGATATGTTTAAACTACTGTAGCAATGCCTACAGAAGGACCAGTAATAAGTAACTTCAGAGTTAGCTCAGTTGGTAAATGTTTTAGTTGCTATGTAGGTAAACAAATAATAATATACTTAACTGAAACCAAATGGAACATATATCAAAATGATCTAGTATAACATAGAAAGTTCAGTGTATTTTAACTTTATTAGAGTGGACAATGCATAGCAAGTAATTATCTGCTACCAGGTTGGGTATGGTTTTGTACTGAGTAAGAATACTTAAATCCCAACCAGCCCTTCAAGCAATTATGTGTATAAATCTGAGCCCTACTTGGGGTGTGCTGATTTTGAGGTTCTTATTTTATTTATGAGTTAGTTGGGTACTTGAATTGTATAGCACCATTTACAGTTTTATATGTTTTCTTGGTTTCTTCTGAATGAGCTTGTTAGTCAAAATGGAAGTGTGCAACATAGTGCTGGTGTGATGTGGTTTTAGAATCACAACTATAGTGATTTAGACTAAAATACGATGATTTTCATAATGCATCATGATTTTAGAAGCACATCTGCCTTGTAGTTTCGGAATCACAATAATGTAGAGAACAAACTTTCTACATCTTTCTTAATCAAGAAACAAAAATCTTCTTCATAAAGTTTAACATACTCATGATCCATGAAACACAATATTATTTAAGTTCTTTTGTAATTAAATTAATTATTAGATAATCTTTTTCTTTTGGGAAACCTAACTGTTCCCTAGTGGAAGAAAAAAAAAGTTAGTATCGTAATTAATTACAAACAAATCAAATTATGTTCCAAAATTTAGTACATATTCTAGATTTCAAATTTTAAGTCCGGATTAAGAACCCTACTTCCCTATGCCAAGAAAAAAAATGGAAAAAACCCCAAAAATATTCAACAAAAAAAATAAACAAAATGACTTTAAAAAACAATCAAAGTTCTCTGTTGTTTCCTTCAGAAATTAGTAAAAGTTTCATTTGAATATTGAATTCATAACCAAATGATTCAGTTGCATATCCCATGATTCTTTGGAGCCAGAAATACTATCCAGTGCTCGAAAACCTCTCTAGCCAACCAAATGATACTTTCAATGGCACACAGCTGCTAAACAAACCTCATTGGTTGTAGCCACGGTTTTGGGAGAAATACCACGGCTTCTCAAACCACAGATGACACTGGTGTTGTCTGAGTGTCTCTTGCAAGACGAGGATGCGTGTCTGATTTCGAGGCACATCATGGAGGGAACAGTCCGGATCCCCATCGGGTGTCGTAGTTATGCAAGGTCTTGGAGGAGGTGGTGTTTGCGTGTAGTGGAAGAAGACTTGGATTGGGAGAGAGATCAGAGGATCAGCTTTGAAAATGAGGGATAAATAAAGACGGGATTTGAACTGCATGTTGCCAAGGTATGATTTCATTTGAAGGGAATGTGAAGGATATGGGCTAGTGGGATTTAAAACAACCATTTATGTGGTTTTAGAATCTTAATTTACTACTGTTGATTTTAATTTTTAAACCACCATACATAAATCCCTGTTCACCAACACATGATTACGGAACCATGTCATGCAGTTATCCTTGTTGACTAACCCCCTTTTGGCACTTTGTTGTGTATTTTTGAGTCTTGAATCATGATATATCTGTTACCACATGCAAGGTAATTTGTAATGGGTGAAAAAGAATGCCTCATAAATTGAGTCAAAAGAATAGATTTATGGTTATTTGTGAGGAGTCCGTTATATAGAAGTTTTTGTTATTTTTATTCACATGCTGTGTGGAACTGAACTTTGTGTTAGCTGGAATGCTGAGAGGATTATATGATGCGGACCATTCTGTGTCCTTTGGTTTTAATTTTTTTGCATGTATTGGTTGAGTTGTATAGAGTTTGTAACTTCCAACTACCTTGAGAATCAGAACTTACAAGCTTTCATTCTCTATGCAGATCGGAGTATGATACAGTTGGAACTTCTATTAAAGCTTCCGTTGTTTATCTTGGAACTGCATTAGTGAAGGTTTATAGCCCTTTGTAGTTTAAGTTTCTAGAAACTAGAAACATGATAGGAAGGATAATTATGCTTGTACTGTTTGGCTAGTTGGCAGTGTCTGGAAAGAACCGATGCTCTTGCATGGCTTATGAAACTGGACTATATTTTCTTTTGCTTTATAATATTTCAAACAGATAGATTGTCAAACCTTCACATGCTTCTATATTTGAATCTTCAGCTTGTGATTGTGATTCAATTCTTATTACCATTGCACCAAAGATATATTGGATCTGCAAAAGTTCAGTTGACTTTGCTTCCATGAAAATTGTGGTTTCAGTTGGTTTCACCGTTGAACACGTATCAAATTGGCTATATAAGGAGTTGTTTATGTTTTTGGTTTTTTTATCAGATTAGTCATTGTAGAAGATAATTGAACTAAAAGATTTATCATTTGAAATTTAGTTTGCACAGAAGGCTCAAGTAATATGTGTAGCCATGTAACCCATCAACATTCCTGCCCATATATAGACTTATGATGCAACAACTGCACCTGCTGTCTAGTGAGGGAAGCAGAAGTAGTAGGATTTGATTGTATTTTTATTTGAAAGCTTATATTGAACTTAAACTTTTTGTCAAAGAGCATAAACAAGTCAGGAATGAAGGGATTGTTTTTTGACATCAACTTAGTTGGTTTCTCAATTCTTTTTACTATTATGTGTAAAGATTAATTTTCTTAGATAATAGAAAAGGGGTGTTTTCTTGTGGGTGTCTGTTTTTATTTTGATCTGTTGCAATATGGATTTCTTTAGAGAAGAAAAAGGGCTGGTGTGGTGGGTAGCAATGTTTGTGGTGTTTTATTTTCTTTTTCTTTATTTATTTGCAAAAATCCAATTTCTCCAGAATCATATATTTAAATAGTCACATGTTCATGCTTTTGGTTAAGTATTCTTTTTATGTTTTATTTTGTAAATCGATGTTATCCCAGCTTCAAAAAGTAATTTTCTACTTCTGAGAGATCTCCATATGTAGAAATCTATTAACTATTGGATAATGTTCGCCTATTTTAAATGTAATGATCCTTGAATCTTTCTTGTGGTTATACTGATGATGCACTTTCGTTATTCTCAACTAGTGTTGGTTTCTTTTGCAGCTGATTTGCCTTGCGACCTTTCTGAAAGTACCTGAATCTGACAATTTTGATCCATATCAGGTACTTGTTCTTCACTAATATATGATTATATGTATATTTCTATCAAGGTTAGTGAATATTTAATTAGGGGACTATGTTTAACTAATTTCACCTTCAATTGGCTTTTATACCAATGGAAACTATCTAATATAGAGAAATATGTGATGAGACTCTTTTTTGTTCAAATATTTGCATACTTTTTCCCTACCATCTTTGAGTTTACAGTAAATGCTAGTACAATGAGAAGAACTGGAGTAAATGCAACACACTGGAGGATGGATAGTTAAGTCTATTGACTAGTATATTCTTTGTGAAGGGACCTTTACATACATTCTCAAGTTTCAACATTTTCTGTGTATCATATATAGTGCCATCAGTAAAGATGCACATGGTGGCTGCATTAAGTACAACATGGACTAGGCCAAGAGGATTAATGGGAATTTAGTTGAATGACCATCTTTGTCATTCATTTGGATACCAATATAAAGTCAGCAATTTAACCAGTACACCTTTTACATAATGTAGAGTCTAAACCAGTATCACTCTGGATATGGTGGTTATATACTCTTTGACGTGTATATTATGTGTATTAACATGCAAAAGTGCTCATAAAGTTTCTTCATGACCAGTCTTTCAAATACATTTCAGGAGTTGTTGAAGGCTTTAATCGGCTTTATAGATGTTGCTGGACTTTATTTTGCACTGACACAGTTGACTCACAGGAATATCTCTCAAAATCATAAATTCCAGGCTATTGGACTTGGTGAGTGGCCAGGACATTTTCTGCTGGATGAAGTTAATTTTCATGCTTTTATTTGCCCTTTTCATCTACTCATTTGTTGGCATGAATTGGAATAGAATCCCAGAATATTATGTGCTTTGAATGATCTTTTCTATTTATTAATATGTTTTAACCTTGTTTTGAAGAATAGTATTTGAGGTCAATTGTAAACATATTGATTACATATGGGTGATTCAATCTACTTTGTAACTGTTTCTAGAAGTAGATCTACAAACAAAATGAAAATGACTAATTAGTAAATGTGGCTTCTATATCAAATATAGTCTGTAATATCAGCCAAAAAGAGCTTCAAAGAGCAGCCACGTTTGACTGATTACACACATATGGTCTAACTTGCAAGTTGATATATGCCAGAACTTTGGGGTTTTACTAAATTTATAACACTAATGTGTTAAAAGCTATTTCTAGGATGATTTAGGAATTATATAATACAGTTTATGGGATTTGTATCTTATGGTAATATATCCTCCCACATCCACATGTCTTGAAGTTAGGCCAAACATATCACCAACGAATTGGCACATCAAACATGCGCCTGCTGCTAGTATACAGATCCAATTATCTCCCGTAAAGTATCTCTATTTTAACCAAGGTTGTAAAAATCGTTAGTCGGGCCACTAGTCGGTTCGTGGGGACTACGGATTAATCGGACTGCTCGGGGACTAGTCGGATTAGTCGGTTTAGAATTTTTAATGAATATATATATATATATATATATATATATATATATGTAATATGTTATAAAAAAATATTTTAAAAATAATATGTTAATTGTTTAACTTTTAATTATCGCAGACTACAGTGCATTTTCTTATTCATTATTTTGCATAAATTTCTATTTCGATAAATATTTAAATAATATGTTAACAACTTACTATTTTGCACGGAGAGTTACAGCCGCAGTAGCAAGCAAAAGCAAAAAAAAAAAGTAACAAGCAAAAAAAAAAAAAAAGAGCCACAACAACAGTAGCAAAGAAATAACAAAACAAAAGTAAAAATAAAAAAAAGAGTAGGCTAGTAACTTTTTTCAAAAATAAAAAAAAGGCAGCAACAAAAGTAAAGAGTCGACGACGGCTGCCTTGACGAAGTCGACGGCAGCCCAGACTAGTACCAATTTAGCTAATTTTTGGATGGACCAGCCCCTAATCGAGTCGACGGTGGCCGACAAGTGACTAGTCGGGGACTAGCCCCTAGTCGAGTCGGCGGCAGCCGACTAGCGACTAGTCGGGGACTAGTCGGCCGCCTAGAGGGATTTTTACAACACTGATTTTAACTTTTATTGGTTCATCTTTCAACTACTAAAGTAAAGTAGAAACTATACCCACTCTATTTAAGTAACTTAAAGCCGTCACCAACACCATGGACCACTCCATTCATCCTTTCAGGTACACATGATTATGTTACAGATTTCAGTTCTATTTCTTTGCTCATTTTGTATTATTATGTTTAAGGACATAAAGTTGGATCTATGACCTCAATAAGTACAACAACAACAACAAAGCCTTTATCCCAAATTTATGGGATCGGCCGTTTGAATCTTCTTCTTCCTTTTGGCTCTGTTAAGGGTCACGTCTTCTGTAACGCTAACAAAATTTATATAATTTTTAACACTTATAAACCATGTTCTTCTAGGCATACCGCTATTCCTAGTGGCTTCATTAACTATTTCTATGCTGGTATAGATTGAAGATTGTACAATCTTAGTTTGTTATAAGGCTAATCGAGATGCTCAGTCTGAACTTTTGGCAATAAATAAGAAAATGCTTCTCTGGTTGATCTAACCGCAAAAAGACCGTAGATCGAGTACTCATAGTTACTACATATTGGCAACCAAATAGACAAATAAGGAAAAAAAAGAGTACTTCCAATATATACAAACAAATGACAATAAAAGTCTTTAAATTAGGCTGTTGCTGAGCAAAGGAAGGGCGTCTTACCCATAAAAGGCACCATGATGAAAGCCAATTATTCCTATTTAAGTCAAAGATGAGTCCTCATTAGATAGATAACAAGCATGAGAACCCAGCTGAACGAGCTCCAAGACTCTTGCTAAGATTTTCAGGAAGATATAGCCAGTAGTTAGCTGCACATATTAGCTGCACTTGTTAGCGGCAACAGAAGGAGATGAAATTGTTATTTCCTTGCCAGATTTTCCGTGCTAGTGGGTTCTCATCTAATTCTAAGTCTTAACAATGGAAGACTTGGATTTTCTTATTCAGCTGCCCCTGGCACCGTGGTTTGTGGCCACGTGCTCTAGTCCTCGGTGCTACAGACCCCACCCTCTGCAATTTGCACTGGAATTCCTTTTGTATCTGTTTGCTCAGTTAATTGGATGGCTTTTTTCATTGCCTTTCGAAGCAAAACTTTATTTTTTAATTATAAAGCCATATATTATGTAAGATATTTGGTCGTTCGCTCGTCTTAATCTTTTCTTGGCCATCATAGCCAATTCACGTGTGCTCCACAGATTCCTGATTTCTTGCATCGCTTTCTAGGCTTCATACTCATCAATACGCTTAAGAGATCAAATTTCTTTCTATATATTGTTGTCCTTCCTTACTGGAGCATCTATTGGTTGCGCTGCACATGTCCAAATCACGTAAGTCAATTTTCTCTATCTTGTCCTTTGTTGAAGCGACCTCTAACTTCCCAGTAATACACTCATTTTGTATCAATAAGTATTGCCATACATCCATCTTAGCATTCTCATTTTGGCTACACTAATTTTTTCGACATGTTTTTTCTTTCTTGTCCAACACTCTGATCCGTAAAGCATAGCTGATCTTAATAGATCTTATAGTAGTTGTATAGAATTTCCCTTTCACAATAAGTGCACAAAATAAATTAAAGTTACGACTTTGAAGATAGCTTAGGAGCTTTATATCGATACTGAGATTTATGAAAGTTGCTTGTAGTTGGACAATTTTGCCCTTTTCCAAGGTCTTTTAAGTCGGTGTCTAAAAGGCATGAGATGCAAGGCTTTTCTGAAGCCTAGAAGCGAGGTGCACGGCAAGACGTGAGGCTCAACGAAGCGAGGCACAAATTATTAGAGAATCATGCAAATGATATAGATAACTTCCTATTATATCTAATTACTTCATAATACCATTAAAGTAGTAGAAGGTGGAACCGTGGAGTACAAATTTACAAAAAAATAGTTGAATACTTGAATTAACATATAAATATTAAACATCTAAACACAATGATGGAAAAGAAAGTACAATAGTACTACTGTCTACAGAGACACCCTAAAAAGAAAATGAAAATGGAATTACAGAAAAAAAAAACAGAAAAGAAACAACATTTACTGAAAACAAAACGAAAAAATAATTGAAAAAAATACAGAATCAAAGAAAGGAAAGAAAAAACAAAATAAAATAAAAGGTAAAAATACAATTATCGGAAAGAAGAAAAATAAACAGGAAAAATAAGAATTATAAAAAGAATAAAACAGAATAAAAATCAATTTATCTATAACTCACCCGGCCTGACGATGACCGGAGTTGGTCGGAGGGCTGCGGATGTGGACGGAGATGCCGGGTAGTGTCGGAGACTCGGAGGGCGACTTGGGTGGGAAAGGAGGTGGTTTGAGCAGCAATGGAGAAGATGGATCAAGATTAGGTTAGGGTTGTAGGAGTCAGGATTTTGGAGTTATAATGTTGGGTTAGGTCTGGTCTAGAGTTATATTGTCGTGTTGGGTTTGTATTTGGTCCAGGCACGCACATCAATAGGCCTCAGCTGCGCCCATGTTGTTGGGATGCGTCTTCACTAAGTTGAGGCCCAGTGCTATGCCTCATGCCTAGACGTGCGTCCGGTAGGCCTTTTTAGAACACTGTTTCAAGTATTGGCCAGAAACTATACGTTTTGGCTGTTTTAGATTGGAATTGATGTCTAAAACTACATAAACTATCGAAACCGACCGATTCAAAACCACCGAACCCCCCTGAAACTGCAGGAAGGGTCTGAAACCGATTCCGGAACCGAGATTTTGAACCTTGTTTTTTTTCATGTGAAAACTGGTTACTTTGGAGTAAAATCATGTTATCCATTTGAATATGATCATGTCTCTTCCTGAAATAGTTGAAATATATTCTCATTCTCTATGATCTATTTATCCCAAAATGAGAGCCGAAGTTCTACTTTAGGCTCCATTCTCTTTTTTTTTTTTTTTTACCTCTTTTATGGTCTTACCGAGCATCCATTCCATCACCCTCATCTATGCTGTTCCCAAGTCCTTGCATTTGGTTTACTAGTAAAATATTGAGTTGTGCTAGCTGATCTTGTAGTGGCCATTAAGTTGACCAATGACCATAGAGTGCCCATTGTATATTAATCCTTCAAAAAAAAAAAAAATAGCAGGTAGGAAATGAAGTCATACATGCACAAGCTATACTTCTCTCTCTCTATACTTCTGTCTCTCTATATATATGTAGTGTGGTGTGTGTATGCACGCGTGTCTTCTTACCCCCAGCAGAACATAATACCTGAGGTCAAAGCCTATGGTTTGACCACTTCCTGCCACTGCAAGCCCCCACAACATCCACCACACACGATGGTCAATGACCGCCCCTCTGGCCAACATTCTATTGGTCCTAGTTAAGAATAGTCAATTAAGCTTATCTAATATTTTTAGATAAGATTAGTTAGTCCAATGCTACATCTCCTATAAGCATTGTCTTATCTAAATTCCTTGAGAATATTGCAAGAGAATTCTCTCTCTCACACACACAGACGCACATACATACACTAGAACAATGCATTTTGAAGGAACTCATCATCTAATCCACTATAAGCGAACTCCCAAGCCTACTATAATGAATGTGATCTTATTCATCTTAAAGTCTTATGTAAACTTCCAAATCTGACAGCTATATCTCAATTTCACTTTAGAGTAATCTCCTATAAAGTATAAACCCTTTCCTTTATATTAAAAACAATAACTAAGAAGATAGAAAGAGAATAAATGAGAAGGATTTTTGCAATGCACCACAATCCTATGGCATCAGTGAAGCTGGTGTGGGGGCAGGCTGCCCCCTCCTCCCAGGATCCCTTGCCTCATCACCTTGCTTAAGAATTTGAAATCCCATTCTTGTTCTTCACTCCTTTGGTCACTCAATCAATGACAAGAGGGCCATGGCTGGTATCAGCGGCTACTGGTAGGGAAGAGAGGAGAGAGTAAATAGTTAGAAGATGGCATAGGTGCAAAAGGAACGGAAGATAATAACACTTGGCGGTGGGCTGTTTCTGGTACAAATGTGTGGGTTTCCAACGATTTACCTTCTTTTTCTAAGACCATATATGGAGTCAAATGTTTCTTTTATATTCATACTTGTCCTATAATTTGTTTTGATAGATAAGGAATCAGTTATTTGGTATCTGGTGTGTCTAGGCAGGAGCTCAATCACACATGTTTGAAACTTATGCTTGTGGTTATTTGTAGGTTGGGCGTTTGCGGATTCTGTTCTGCACAGGCTTGCACCTCTCTGGATAGGGGCTAGAGGAATGGAATTTACATGGGAGTACATATTCCAGGGCTTAGAAGCAAATGCAAACTTGGTTTGATCTTTTATTTCTCAGTTTGTAGTATTAAGCTTGGTTGTTGCATTAGTTATACCAGCTGCATTGTCGTCAACATATGCAGATTATATAATTACACTATGGGATTAGGTTTCAAGATTTATAGTAATGGAATTTGAAACATGGTGCTTCCTGTAGTTTTCTTTAACTATCATTGTTCTCAAAGATTTTCTTTGCAAGAAATTACATCCTTGGTAAATTGCAAGGAACCTCTTTGGCAGGAATTCACCTGGGGACTGTCCTCTAAATAGTAAATGCACCTGTAACGAGGTTGAAACTACAAGCATCACCAAATGAGTACAACAACAACAACGACAAATCTTTTACCCCAAAATTTTGGGGTCTGTTGTTTGAATCATCTTCTTCCTTTCGGCTCTGTTAAGGGCCATGTCATCAGCAACGCTAACAAAATCTTTATCCTTTAACATTTCAAAACATGTTATCCTAGGCCTACCTCTAGTCTTAGCAACTCCATTAACTACTATATTCTCACTCCTCCTTACGGAGCATCAATTTGCCTGCATTGCATATGTCCAAACCACCTAAGTCGATTTTCTCCGATCTTGTCTTCAATTTGCACAACCCCTAACTTCCTATGGATAGAATCATTTCTTGTCCTGTTCTTTAATTTATTACCCCTCATCAATCTTAGAATTCCCATTTCGGTTACACTAACTTTCTAGATATGTTTTTTAATTGTCCAACACCCTGATCCATAAAGCATAGCTAGTCTTATAGCAGTCTTGATTTTCTTATGTTCAAAAGTTTCTGTGCACACTTCTATTTTGGCATCCAACTCTTGTCTACTCTCATCAACCAACACAATATCATCAACAAACATCATACACTATGAAACTTCCTCCTAGATATGCCAAGTAATTTCATCCACAATCTTTACAAAAAGGTAAGCACTCAACACTAATCTTTGATGTAAGCTAATGGCAATAGGGAACAATTTACTATATCTTTCAATAGTTCATTTGTAACTCTGTCGTACATACTTAGTAGTCTTAATATAACTACTAAGAACTTGTTTTTTCTTCAAAGCCTACCATATCATCTTCCTAGGAACTCGAGCGTAAGTTTTCTCTAAGTAATAAAAACCATACGCAGATCTCTTTGTTTCTTTCTAAATCTTTCCATTGATCTTCTTAATAAGTAAATGACTTCCATAGTAGTTCTCCCGGAGAGAAAAACTAAACTGATTCTTGGATATTATAGTCCCTTTTCTAATCTTTGCTCAATTATTCATAGTTTCACGGTATGACTCATAAGCTTAATTCGTCGATAGTTATTACAACTTTGTTTATCTTCCTTGTTTCCATATATGGGTGCTATAATTCTGCTTCTCCATTCAGCCAACATCTTATTAGTCCATAGTATTTTGTTGAATAAATCCAACATCAACTTTCTCCCCTAAATCAGTAAGCATTATTAAATGAATGTATAAACAAAATTTGTCCCCAATTTAATTATTTGTGGACAACAGTAGTTGGAAAAATGACCTCTTCTTTAGCACAAATTCTTTTGTCATGGAGCTGTCTAATGTTAGGACATTGGTAGATATTGGGGACGTTTGTCACACATCGATAACCTATTGAACAAACACTTGTCAATACCCCACAAGTTCATATTATTATGATTTTTAGGAGCTTGGATTCCTTTCAAACAAATTGCCAAACACATTTGTAACACTTCCTGAAACACCTTTTATACACATTGCACAAAGTAATGTATTTCTTTTTCTAGTTAGGTATATAACAGGAAAGTCATCACTCATCATAATACAGATTTACAAAAGTATATAATAAGTACTTATATAATTTACCATTATCTATGAACAGCTTATGATAATTACACTTATTTGAGCCTTACCAATATATGAACTATTATGGTAATTATACTTATTTGTACTGTCGACAATTCATTTAGTATTTCAGTATTCTTTAACACTTAAAAATTTCATGCTAAGTCTATATTTCATTTGATGTATCATTGTCGTTCCTACCCTTTGACATACATAGTCAATGAGTTTGGTTGTAACAAGAAGAAAGCCTTTATCTAAATATAAAGAAGGCTTTTTTTGTTGGTGAGAAATATGATTACTTTAAAAATATATATGTGTGTGTGTGTGTAGGCATCCCTGTATCCTCATCCATGCTTCATAGTATCCCTCTTCGTCTGTCTCCTTCATCTAGCCGGTGTTATTGATGGCGGTGATGTCATGTTGCCAATGACTTTGGGCATGCCTCCTCACCAACTCCTTTTTTTTTTTTTTTCCTTCCGTTCTCCTCCTGTCCTCCACCATCCTCCCCTTACCCTTTTTCACCGAGGAAAAGGCTGAAGTCAATTATGATATGTGCAAACAAAATCTGGGTCGAAGTGCTGACCGGAGAGACACTCACATGTCCATTGTGTGGCTCAGATGTGGTTCTGGCTTGATTTGAATGAATCTTGTTTTCTAATACTTGTTTTATTTTATTCTTTATATTTGTTAATAAAAATATTTAATAGACACAAGTTTGTTATTTTATATGTATTTTGTCATAGCTCAAGTCTGAACTACGTGGATCATACTTGTAAAAGTAATTGGGTAGTTGTCTTGCGAAAGTGTGAAACATCAGGGGGTTCTTGCACTTTTATCTCTCTCAAAGAAGTGTTTCTTTAAGGAAGTTAGCTAACAACATATAAACCATTGAAGTAAAGTCGTCTTCACATGTAGTTTTTTTGCTTACTTTTATATATGAAGTGTTATTATTTGTCACATGTTGTAGTTGATTGATGCAATATTTGTGTTTTTGGGTTTTCAGGTGTTTAATTTATCTCTTGCTGCATTGGGATCCTTGATGTGGCTTAGGAAGAACAAACCGAGGACTCTGATTCCCATTATTTATGCATGTGCTGGGATTCTTGCGACAATGCCATCTATCACAAGGTTTATATTTCTCTTTTTTCCTCTCTCTGTAGAGCGATAAATTAGCTTTGCCTAAACTTATGATTGTTAGCAGTCATTCTGAGTCTGGTTTGTACAGCAAGAAAACGCTTTCTATGGTGTTGATATTTTTGTGATGGTTAGATAGCTAGACACGGCAGTTGTACTTCATGCTGTAGACTAGCAAGCAACCTCACATAAACCCCTTAATTTGCACCAACTGTGAATATTCTTGGGGTCAGCTTATACAGCTGGATGTTGTCTACGTTACCACCTACATAGGAGATTGTAGAATTTAGACGAGCAATGGTTAACAGTGTGGCAGGAATCCACGTCTGCACTGAAAACTCATCAGAATTATGGCATTGAGAATTCAGCAGATACATTTGCTCTAGTGGCAAATATTGGAATCTTGCCTAGAATTCTGCTTGAATCAACTATTCAGCTATAGCTGAATAAAGTACATCAAAAAATTTTCTTGAATCAGTACTAGAATTTTATTTACAAAGTTGTGGTCATTGCACATACAGACTAAACATCTTTAGAAGAAGTTAAAATGGAGAAATCAGGGAACAAAGTTTCTAAGTTACCGCATGAGACATGACATTTGCTTGATGAAGACTGAAGTATTAGCCATGAACTTCATTATCACGCTAATAGAGTCGGTGTTCAATTTGTAGAGTTGAGCATGAAGTTTGTATATATTAGAAACTGTTCTAAAGACGCAACAAGCAGGAATGGAATTTTCTGCAAAGATATGATAATAAAACACAAATATAAATTTTGTATGTATCAAAATGGCCTGTGTCTACCTAGCTTACATTATCAATAGAGTTGCACATTGGGGTAATCATCACTGATTAGGGACAATAAAGAGAATAAAATGGAAACAAAGCATTGATGGCTGGAGCCTGGAAATGACTCTTTTCACCAACGAAAGCATAAAGTATTTGAAGACAGTTTACTATCAGTATTAACACATTCAGTAGCTCACATATGGTATATATTTTTCTGGTTACTTGGAACTCCATCACATCTTTCTGATTTCCATATCTCAATGCCTCTGTACTTCTTATTTTATTTATCACTAGTATATATGCACGTGCGTTGCACGTATTTTAATTGTCTTCTAATTAATTTTATATGTATTTGAAAAGAGCAAAGGATACATAAATAATAAATTAAAGCATTGGAATACCAAAAGGCGTATCTTGTAAGTACCTACCTACCCTTAGTAGAATATATTATTTTTTGTATTGGAACAAATATGTAAGGGTATTTTCGGAATAAAAAGTTTCACGGTGAAGCCTAACTTTTGGCATTATATAGTAGAATAGATATTGGCGCTGAACTTTAAACTGAGCGGTTTGTACTTGAAAATAACAGTTGTGCAGTAACACAGGATGCAATATAGAACCATAACACCTCTTGCCCACTTTATCACAGTGACATGTTTCGCAGTTGTATGTTATGCATATCTCCAGAATATTTGGAGGATAAGTGTAATATTCCCTTTTACATATCCTTTTTGATAAAGCTCCATTATAATCATCCTAATTGTACTTCAGAACTTCAACTTCAGAACAAACCATGCCAGGAACATTTTCTGCTTATTTATTTTGCCTATTTGCTTATGATGTTTGTCAAACAAAATGTGGGTTTTTCAGCTACTTGAGAAGAGCCCTGGGGTGGCAACCTCCAAAAGTGCTGGGCTTTGAGCTCTTCTCCTCCTTGGCAATGGCTTTTATAAGTTTGCAGCTCTTTTCTGCCTGCCAGCGACCGTCCATGTAGAAACCGCAAGTTCCAAAGAACTGAGCAGCATTTCTTGTTGCCAATGAAATGTAGTTACCTGGAAAATCAGCCAATTCTGATTTGGCAGTTAAATTTTTGCTCCGGTAAGCTTTGACTTTTCATTGATTAGGTTTCAGGGTATTCTCCAAATGGCAGCATAGTATTTCCAGATGTAAGCTGTCAAGAGATGATGTATTAAAGTCATTCTGATTAGAATTTTGGGCATTTGAGCAATGCAACTTAGCATTCACACGTCGAGAAATTTTTGAACAGCTACATAACATTCAACCGAGATGTTTCTAATGGCTATGTGACTCTTTTTTGAATTCAATATAATATGTTCTCATTGTTCATATGCTTGTGGTACCTGGATGCAATCCAGCATCTGTTTCAGGTGTATTGTAAAAACTTCTGTCATGTTATAAGTGTATAGATTTGTCTGTTCGACACTGACGTGTGCTATGCCGCAATAGTTACTATTTTCTATAGAAATTGATAACACTGACAACCTCTATGGTTAATAAAATTTATAAATGAGGGAATATGGGTAGTTCCTGTAATACTCATGAAACATAATAATCCTTAAATTTATTGCAATCGAAGTGAAACACAATCAAATTTTTTTTTTTTTGTATCTTGATGGTTAGTTGATGCCTGAATCACCGTTAACTGCCATTCATTGACCATAGCTTCTTCCGTGCCAATGAATTATGGCAAGATCCACAAGTTTCATGTATAGGAAATATTTGGGACCATTTACTCTGAGAACACGAATGCTCGAAATGGAGTAAATACAAATGAAGCTAAATTCCGTGATTCATTTTCAAGAATTTGAATTCACAGAAGCAAAATACTACACATGCATCTCCTCATTCCTCCTCCAAGGTCGCTTCGATCCGAAGGAGTACGAACCCGACGGCCACGCCAACCAGCACGAGCCCATTCATGATGGCCGCAATCTTGAAAATCTCCGCTACGGCATTGCATGTAGAAGAGAGAGCTCCCCCTTTACCCTTCTTTCCGGCTGACCTGCTCTTGAGAGAGCTCATCACAATGGCGAACGACCGGTCAGCGCACCTTGGCACGCCCAGGCTGGCTACGTTGTTGTTGGCTTTGAGCCCACCAAATGAGTTCAGTCCTTCGATGAACACCACACCGTACTTTTTCCTCGTGCTGCTGGAGCTGAGTCTGGAGCCCGAGAGTGCAGCAGCCGAGAGTGTTGCTGTAGAGATTGCTGCCATTGCTGCAAGAAGAAAATCTCCGATGTCAGTGAATGATTTTACATTTTGGAAGGAGTTGCGTGTTACCTATGTGTATGTCCAGTCGATCCAGGCTACAAGAGTACAGAGAGGTGGGGAAGTGTTTTGTATGGGAAAAAGATGAGCTGAGATTTTGGATAAGGTGAAGGGAGTGTGGGAGGCTCACAAATGGATTGTATCCATCCTTCTGGAGTAAGGTTTCCAACTTAATGCTGACCAGGAAAAATAATGACCTGTAATTTTTGGTTCTGCAACTAAACAGGACCGCCCACGGGTGACAGACAAGACTTTGGACTTGAACAATCCCCCTATGTTTAGGACAACCCCAGACTCAGTGTGATCCCACAAGAGGTCGAAGTCACATGTAACCCTCTAAGAT
Source organism: Iris pallida (assembly GCA_029216955.1). Lineage (NCBI taxonomy): Eukaryota > Viridiplantae > Streptophyta > Magnoliopsida > Asparagales > Iridaceae > Iris > Iris pallida. Next base: position 11,517,759 of record JANAVB010006598.1, read on the forward strand.
TAGTCCACAATAGAGATCAAAGGACAACCAAAATTAGTTCCGCAGGGACAACCCAACTCACTGGGCTGGTCCTGCAACTAAATATTGTCAAAAGCCCACAATACAAGTAGAACTCCCAAGACTCTTCAACACCCGAGTACTTCGAAACTTACCATCATGAGAACAATACTGTTGAAAAATCTTATGCAGCACCATTGTCAATACTTGATTGTGATGTAGGAACATAAAAGACAACTGAACTATCAGAACTCCCAAATTATTCATAATCTCTTCTTGTAGTAAGAACTATCAGCAAGAACATCCGAGTACTACGAAACTTATCATCATGAGAACAATACTGTTAGTAAACCATATGATACTTGATTGTCATGTAGGAACATGAAAAGAATACTGAACTAATCAGAACTCAGACCTGTTATTCCGATATTAGCATTAGTAATCCTTGACTTCTTTCTTGCATTCTGCAGACCAATTATTCATAATTTCTTCGTGCAGTAAGAACTATCAGCAAACTGCTAAATAGCCCATTCAAGGAACCAGACATGAGAATTTGTCTACTTCAAATCCTGCAAAATTCACTTCAGTACATATATCAGCAAGTACATAATTTCATAACACTAGTCCAACTCTCGTTGGATAGGTTTCAACTTCTGCAACTTTGTGGTCATCTGCAGATGAAAGTGGCACAGCCTATAGATTATATATAGATATATGGATACACTAGTGTGAGTGCCATATTTACATTTGTACTTGAAGAAAAGAAGACCATTAACTTTAGTCAATCTCCAACTTGGGGCCATCGGTATGATCTGCAGCGACAGTGGAAGCAGGTGTTGGACTCTCCTCTTGTAGGCGGAAAATATGTACTTTTACTGCGTCAACACCTCTGGTGAATTCAAACACACATGCATCACCCAAGGCTAAACCATTTCCTCTCGAGAAGTTGCACCAACCGACCCCCATTTCCACTTTGCCATATGACCGGAAAGTAATGTCGACTGGCCACTCCCTCCCACTAGGATCGTACAGAGTAGCACGCCGGCTGCTCCTGATGCCAACTTCTTTGACCACTTTCTTCGGAATGGGCTGAACTCCACAATTACAGGAAAATGATTAGCATTGTTTATGTAGTTAACATTTCAATGCAAAATAAAAGGAGAAGAGAATAAAATAATTTTCTGCTAACTAGAAAACTCTAATGCTGCAGTTTCTTACGTTGATTTTATAGCACAAATAATGAGGTAGGATGCTGCTGTCGGAACCTGGAATTTGCACTAGATGCACAACTCACAAAACTAAAGCAGCTCTAGCTTAATGGTAGAGGTTTTCTTTTCAAGGAACAACAACAACAAAGCTTTTATCCCAATTGTTTTTGGGTCGGCTGTTTGAGTCTTCTTCCATGTTAAGGGCCATCTCCACTATAACACTAACAAAAACCATTTCTTTATACTTCAAACTCTGTCGTCTAGGCCTACCTCTAGTCCTATGGAGACTCCATTAACTAGTTTATTATTGCTCTTTCCTAAGTGAGCATCTATTGGTATGTTGCGATGCACATGTTCAAACCACCTAAGATGATCGTCCTGGAGGTTGGCATCACCTCTAAATTCCCACGGATATACTCATTTCTTGTACTACCCTTTAATGTATTGTTACTCGTACTATTTTTGAAGGAAATAGTAACTAAAAATTTATGTTTATTATAGCTGGCATTCATTGTTTTTGAGGAGTTTAAAGATGATATTAAGCTGACGGTTGTTAGTCCGATATCATATGAGATTTTGGAAATTTTATAGCAAAGGAGAAGACAGAAGTCACCATATAATATGGGGAAGTGACGAAAAAAGTGTAAGCAGGGTGCATAAAAGTAAAAGAAAGCCATTGGACAATGATTCTGAATGATAAGCTTTTATATGTAAAACCAAATGCAGTACTAACAGTAACTTAATATCTTTCTAGTAGCCTTATTATTCATAGAGAACAAGCAATGACATCCATACTTTCTCATGATATAATTTGCTATAAATGGTGTCATAATGCTTCTACTGGGTAGTGTATTAGAATAACTAGTACATTATGGAGGGAAACTGAATAAAAATAGTGTTGAGGACCATTAATTAGCACGCACACAAAGAGAAAAATGTACTAGGCATATAAGCAAGAGGAATCAAAATTAAAGTACCATGTTGTATAAGCGACACAATCTCCATAGAGCAACAAACTTTGGATGCCTTGTTTGGAAGGAGTTTGCTTTTCTAAGAATCCTCTCCTTATCATCCTTTGCCAGAAGATCTACACGCGATTGAGCAGATATACCTGCATCACATTGGACTGTAGGCAACTCATGGATAGTAACTGAAATAAAATATTTAGAAGTCATGGACAATACAGAAAACATAGTAAGATATTCTTACTGAAGCTTGGCTGGGATCACCTTCTTTTTGAAAAATGATCAAAAAGACGAAAAAATATTTCACAAGGAAAATATCAGTTCCTATAACTAAAATTTATTTCATGTATACTTTTATTTCAAGAAACTACATGCTACTTAAAAGCAACATAACCTAAACGTACTCAGTTTTAGAGGGGTAGTAATACAATAATGTTCTAGTCACCAATGCTCTCCAAAACAAGTAGATTGTTTTGAGATAAGACGGTGGGAATAAATAACCCGTGAGTATTGGTATCGGCGATATTGGTAGTATCGGCGGTTTCGGATCGGAGTATAGGATTTTTTGTTAATAAATTATTTACATTTAAAAACATATATTTTATACATTTAGACATAATTTTAAGTATTTTCAGTGTTATTTCTTAGTAGTTTTGAAATTAAATGAAATAGTAGTCACCCTTACCGATTGGTTTACATACAATAGATTTTTTTTCTTCTTTTACATGCTTTTACAACCTTATTAAGCATTAAACCCTTGCTGATTTGTCTTTTTCGTTTAATTTTCTTTGTTGAATCGACCGGAAAAGAGACCCTCAATGTCGGTATCGGTCAGTATCGGATCGGGACATGCCAAACCGTATCGGTATCAGCCGTATCGGATCGGTATCGGCCGATACTTTAAACCATGCTTTATAGCTTCATTCATAAACTTATAGCAAAATTTTGAGTCATGACGTTATATATTACCTCGTACGCAAAACAAAACTCTACCGTACACACTATATTTTCTTATACGTCTTTCATGTCGACTAGTTTTTTTTCTTGCCTCCAATTGAAAGCACCCTATAGGGGGGTAAATAGGGTTTATCTACTAATTAATCACAATTTTAGATTCGATTGGAAATTTAAAACAAGTGCTAGAAATGAGGCAAGAATACCGACATCCGATGATGTATCATCGTATCCTCTGTGAGGCACTCCAGTCCCGGAACTCTCTTGGACTTTAATCTACTATTATAGAAAATAGTTACACTTACGAGCTTTGATCCGAATGCTCACCAACTTCTTATACACGGACTTTGATTCGAATGGTTCTTCGACTTCTAAACAAGTTTGTTTGCAGACTTCAACCTCTCACAAGAATTTTTTTATATCTTCTTACAATAAATTGAAGATCTCAATTGACAGCACAATGAAATTTTATTTCAATTTGATTTGGCGAATGAAATCTCTTTTATGTGGATAGGTTTTGTATATAGAAAATAGAAAGTTAAGGCTCGAAGTAGTGATGAATGGGGCCAACTTTGGTTTATATAGCAAGTAAAAAATAATACAAAATAATATAGTAGTTACATTACAGGCGATATACTACCGGTATACTGCTCTATAGAGTAACAACTATAAACGGCTAGTTTTCTAGTCATTGTAGTTATTAAATGATGAGCAAAAATCATCCAGATGATATACCGCCGGTATATCGCGACATACCGTCGGTATATTGTGGTATGTCGTCTAAAAGTTTTAGCTCATGTTGGGGGTTCTGTTTGGAAGATGAATTTTACCAGTATGCTATCGGTATACTGATTTGATACTACAATTCAGAAATTGAATATTTGGCTGAGTTTTTGGTTTAACTTTCATTTTGTCTTTTTCTATTGGGTTACAAATAATCCTAGAGACATAAAAATAAATAAAAATTTCAATGATCACAAAATCTTGATAGCTTGTCTTCTTCCTTTGTTTGAATGGTAACTTTTATTCCTAATGACATGAGTCCAAAGTTAACAGATCTAAAAATCTGAATAGCTTTCAGGAGCTTTGCTCCTGAACCCCCACGGGAGACGCTGCCCCCCTCGACCCCAGAGTGCATGGCCCCGCAGATATCATCGACAGTTCAGAAAAATCTTCGGACCAGTAAATTTTTGGCCCATCATAATTTCTTTGTTGTATATATCCATGATTGATTTTGTTTAATGTTTTTCTGCAAGTACAAGTTAGGCAAACAAAACAATATAGATAATAGCAAATATGATATCATTAATACATACTAGGACTATGTCAAGTTTAAGTATAAACGCTATAGTGATTGCATGATCATTAGTGATTTCATAATACTTTGATTAACCATAATTAAAAAATTCAAATTTAATCATTGGGCTAACATCAATCACCTTGTACAATCCCTCTTTTACGAGAATTGTCTTTACCCTTCTCTACCACATTAAGTAACATTGTCGTTAAACTTATCTACCTCGAAGTTGGTGTTATTGACCATGTTATTTGTAATCCTTTAATCTTGAAGTCCTTTAATCTTGAAGAAGGGAACTCTCCCTGGGATCTTCATGAATCAAGGACTTCAAGAAGTGCAATCTAAGAAGATAGGGAACAGACAAATGTTATGTTATTCCCGAAACAGATCGTTAGATGAAAATGGAAATCTCGAACTCTTATTTCAAGAGAGATGAATAAATTCGTTCTCCTAAGAGTGAGATGAATACTCGTTCTCAACCGGAGTTGATGCAACGACTTTGCTGGGGTGATGAAGATCAACGTTGCTCAAAGCAAGATTCGCCCTATTGCAATCTGCTCCCAGGAACCAGCAAGTTTGAAAGAACTTCTGGAACGCTCGCTGTCACATCCTTTCACGAACTCGAATAACTCTTTTGAACTTCAATGGTGGCGGCAACACTACTCTCTTCGTCTATTTATTTTGGCGTAATTCCTTAATGAAGACACGAAGAGAGTATTTATAGAGAAGGGCCGAAACCCTAATCCTAATCCTGGCCGTAACTGATTGCGAAAAGATAGGAGCGAATAATGGAAATATTTGAATGAATTTAAATTCAAATCCCGCAAAGATTGGATCTGATCAATTAATTCTACCTTTCCATAACTGCTCAAATCTTCCAATAAGTCACATCATATGCCACATGCACCCCATAGCCACTTAGTCCGACAACCTGTACGCGTAGCTGCGAAGCCCGCAGTAGACTGCGGCACCTGCGCGTTCAGCGCCCATTATCGTAGCCTCGCGGCCCCGCAGCACCTACGCGCCCAGCGTCGCAGCCCCGCGGCCCCGCAGCACCTGCGCGCCCATCACCGCAGCCCCGCGGCACTAGTGTGCCTGCGGTGCGTCTTGCGTAGAGACTTGCGCACGAGCGCAACAACTGCGCACAATGCGCCGATGCTTACGTGCTAAGTGCAAAGTGCGCCAACAAAACGTCACTTTACGTCCTTGAGCCCGAGTCCGAGTCGCTAAGCCCCTTCGGGACTTAGCTCCATAAGAAAATTATCCCATGAGCATGACAAAAAGCATTAATGCTTCTTTGTTGGTTTAGCCTTCTTTCCATTATAAAAATGCCCCCACATGACACCTATGTGCCTCTCCACCCTTCATGTGATCTCTTAACACAAGCAAAGCTTTATATAGAGATACCATCCATTTGGTTTTTTCAATGTGGGACTATCTTTCTAGTTTCTAAAGCAAAACACCAACCTCAAGCAAAAACACCAACAATTTCCCACATATCTCTATATATGAGTTGAACGTTCCTCACATTGACTGTCCATTATGTATTAGGATAGATGTCGCTACGACTTGAATCTTTTCGCATGGGTTAAATGACAGCATGATACAAGAATGGACTAAGCCTTCAATTCTGCATCATAACTACAATTTTTTCCACTCACATAATAACATCAACTGCGCTTCTGGCTGCACATTAAAGGCCGTGTGCCAGCCTGGTTTCGGTGTATGTATCTTGGGTGTCTACAATATTTCCCTCAAGAGACGGCCTATATCTCTTTCCATACGCTCTAGGTGAGTTCTTTTAAAGAGTCTTTGGCATAAAGCATTTTGCTTCCTTACGGTACTACACCGCTATGACATGACCCAAAGCCGAGACACTGTCTCATGTGGTGTCTTACCACTCATAGCATGAGGTCCAGCCTCTTTGTAGTGCCAAATTATCCAGCATGAAGCTTTTCGCTTCCTTGCAGTGTTACGCCGCCGTGACATGGCTTGCAAAGTCGAGGCACTGCCTCATGTGGTGTCACCTACTGTAACATGAGGTCCAGTCTCTTTGTAGTGCTGCCTACCACTCTTCATTCATTATATAGCATTAGGCCATCTTGCCTATGTGCGGTGCTACACCGCTGTGACTTGGCCCGAAGCCGAGGCGTAACCCTCACTAGGTACCTCATGAGGTGTCATCTTATTGTAGCATGGAGTACTATGCTCCTTTGTAGTGCTGTGCTATCCGTGCTTCCTGTAAAGCATACCAGACATCCCAGATACCTGAGAACTCATTAAGGCTTCCAAGCATCCTCCCACAGGACTTTGTTCTTTGTAAAGAACAATTAGTAGACAATAGTGGTTCTGGGTTCTTAACCCCGCAACATCCCAAAGGATTGCCCACTATTCCTGATATTCTTCCAGTCAATGGTCCTTCTTTGAATTAAAATTTAGATGTCTGATAGATTTCTCTTTGAACTAATAGCATAAAACTTTATAGTAGAATTACAAAGACATAGTATCAGAGTATCTTCAAGCCCATCTTAACTGCTGTGTCTTCAACCAGCTAGCGCTTGAGACCTTTGGTGAACGGATCTGCCAGATTCTCCTGACTCCGAACATCCACTACGGCAATGACTCCTCTTTTAATAAGATAATTTACCATCCTGTGTCTTAGACGCACAGTCCTCTTCTTGCCATTGAAGAGGTCATTCGATGCCACCGCTGCAGTCGCCTGGTTGTCGCAGTATATCGGTACCGTCGGTATCTGCGCACCAACCATTGGAAGATCATACATAAGCTCCCGAAGCCATTCTGCTTCATCCGCTGCAACTGCCAGTGCATAGAACTCAGATTCCATAGAGGAGTGTGACAACATAGTCTGCTTCTTCGACTTTCACGATATAGCAGCTCCACCCATGGAGAAGATGTATCCTCCTGTGGACCTTTCATTCTCTACTTCTGAGAACCGGCTTACATCACTGAAGCCTTCCACTACTTTTGGATCTCCGCAGTAATGCAGTGCATACTTCTGAGTCCTTTTGAGTCTCATAACCCTCTTCACAGCTTTCCAGTGTTCCATACCTGGGTTGCTCGTGAACCGACTCAGCATCCCCACAACGAAATCTATGTCAGGCTTTGTGGCAGTAGTTACATACATCAAACCCCCGATGATGCTGGAATACTCTAACTGTCTGATGCTTTCCTTTGGATTTGACTTCAGCTTCTTGTCACACCTATACGGTGTATCGATCCCTAGAAGATCGTGATACCCATAGCGTGTGAGCATCTTCTCAATGTAATGAGACTGTGACAATGCCACTCCAGCTTCCGTCCGGATGATCTTTATCCCCAGGATAACATCAGCTTTTCCTAAGTCCTTCATGCTGAACTTAGATGAGAGAAACTTCTTTGTCTCAGTGACACTTGCTAGATCTGTACCCAAGATCAGCATGTCGTCCACGTACAGACAAACGATAACTCCTCTTCCGTCAGCGAACTTTGTGTACACACACTTGTCCGTCTCGCTGACTCTATAGTCGTTTGATATTATGACTTTATCAAATTTCTCATGCCACATCTTTGGAGCTTGCTTCAGACCGTACAGAGATTTCACCAACTTGCAGACTTTGTCTTCGAGGCCCTTGACGACGAATCCTTCTGGTTGTTGCATGTAGATCTCTTCGGTCAATTCACCATTCAGGAAAGCAGTCTTAACATCCATCTGATGAATTACCAGCTTGTGAATTGCGCTCAGAGCAATCAACATCCTGATGGTCGTCATCCGCGCTACTGGAACATATGTGTCGAAATAATCAATCCCATGCTTCTGAGAAAACTCTTTGGCAACTAATCTTGTCTTGAACTTATCAACAGTCCCATCGGCCTTCATCTTCTTCTTGAAGATCTATTTACATCCGATTGGTTTTGCTCCTTTAGGCAGATCGACCAACACCCATGTGTTGTTTAAGGTTATCGAGTCATACTCGTCATTGATAGCCTCCTTCCAGAAGATAGCATCTCTGGTCTTCATCGCCTCATCATAGATTAATGGATCTGCTTACACATAATCGGTGACAAAATCCTCTCCGAAGTTCTTCTGTCTCCTCACTCGCTTAGATACTGGTTCTGTGAGTTCTGGTTCAATAGTTGTTTCTGCAGCAACAACTTCTTGGACTACCTCTTGGTAAGAAACTTGAGCCTCCTGCGCACTCACATTGTTCTCCGGAATGTCCGCGAGAACAATGCTCTTGTGCCTTGCAAATTTATCTTCAAAGAATTCTGTATCGCGAGATTCAATGATATGATTTGACTCAATATCAAGGAACCTCCGAACATCACTCTAATCAGCATAACCCATGAATATAGTCTACGTAGTCCTTGTTTTCAACTTCTGAATCTTCAAATCCGGAAGCTTCACATACGCCAGACACCCCCACACTCGAATGACATTCAAGTTAGGTCTGACCTTGAACCAGAGTTCATGAGGAGTGACTTCCGAAGTTGCATGCAGCACTCTGTTCAATATGAACGTAGCCGTAAGTACTGCTTCATCCCAGAAGCAATTTGGAAGACCCGCAGTCAACATCATTGAGTTCATAATCTCTGTTAACGTTCTGTTATTCCTTTATGCAACACCATTTGATTGAGGGGAGTATGGAGCAGTTGTCTCGTTGATAATTCCATGTTCTCTGCAGAACGATGCGAATTCATGAGACCTATACTCGCCACCTCGATCACTTCTAAGTCCCTTGAGTTGTTGTCCGGTTTGACGTTCGGCTTCAGCCTTGAAGTCCTTAAACTTCTCAAATGCTTCGTCTTTGGACTTGAGCAGATATACGAACGCGTACTTTGAGAAGTCGTCAATGAAAGTAATGAAATACTTCATCCCGGCCTTTGTGGAGAACTGTTTGAAGTCACAGATATCTGAGTGCACCAACTCCAGAAGATATGTACTTCGGTTTACCCGCTTGAACAATTTTCTTGTGATCTTTATCTGCGCACAGACCTTACACTTCTCAAACTCCTTACCCTCACATTTGGAGATAAGCCGTAGACTAGACATCTTGTTTATTCTTTTACAATAAACATGTTCTAGTCTATTATGACACAACTCAAGAGAAAAACCAGAAGAAGAAACTGCATTTACTATCTCCATAGGAGTTACAAGTTGAAGTTTGAACATCCCTTCGGTACAGAAAGCCTTCCCGAAGTATGCTCCTTTATAGGACATAACGACTTGACCATCATTAATGTCCATCCTCAAGCCTGTATTGCAGAGCAGGCTTCCCGAGACCGGGTTCTTGGCTATGACCGGTACGTGCTTCACATTTTGCGGCGTCAGCGACTTTTCCGAAGTCAGTTGCAGTACCACTGTCCCGATCCCGAGTACTTCAGCTTGTGTCTGGTTCGCCACCATAACCTTCTCAGAGACAGGTTGGTACGTGGTGAACCACTCATTCTTTGAGCAAACATGACATGAGGCCCCAGTGTCTATCCACCAGTCCGTGTCAATCCTGGATGAGTCAACCTGCACAATCATAGCAACAAAGTTAGCCTCACCTTGCTCTATTTGTTTTGGTTTTTCTTTGCAGTCCCTCTTCCAGTGGCCTTTCTTGCCACAGTTGAAACAAGTCCCAGGTTCTTTGGACTTGGGCTTGAACTGAGCCGACTTCACCTTCAGATGGTGAACGTCTTTCTTCTTTTGGTAGGGAGCCTTCCGCTTCCCTTTAGCGTTTCCTCCTTGCACCATGTTCGGCTTGGCCATCTGCTTGGACAAGGTGTCCACTTTGAGTTGAGCCCTAAACTCGTTTTCAACATGAATCCAGTGCAGAAGGCGTTCCAGATCCACTTCCATCTTCTTGCGACGCATGTCCACGATGAGGTTGCTCCACCCAGGTGGGAGCTTGGCGACAATACCCCCGACGACAAAAGCATCGACCAAGGGCATGCCATCATCCGCCAGCTTCTGACGTAACTTGAGAAGCTCCTTGACTTGAGACAACATGGTTTTGTCGTCCTCAAACCGTATCCTCTAGACCTTCTCAATCACGTGGATCTTGTTTCTGTTCTCATCTGCCTTGTAGAGATTTTCTACACTCCCAGACGTCCTTTGCATTGACCGTCTTGCTGTATGACTCCGCCAGAGAGTCCTTCATGGAATTCAAGATCAACAACTTGCAGAGGTTATCTCTCCCACTTCGACTGCAAAGCCGTGACTTCAGCAACCCTTCGAGCATTTTCACCCTCTGGAATCAAAGGCTCGGGATCTGTCAACACGTAGTCGACGCTAACGAGTTGAAGATTAAGACTGACATTTCTCTTCCAGACGTTGTAATGCTCCCCGTCAAACTTCTCAAGTTTGTTAAAACTTATATCGAGAAGTTGTGCACGGTTGTTTTCTATCAGATCTGAATCTTGCTTCGAGATTGTTATTTTCGAAACATATCGTTAGATGAAAATAGAAATCTCGACCTCTTATTTCTAGAGAGACGAATAAATTCGTTCTCCTAAGAGTGAGATGAATACTCGTTCTCAACCGGAGTTGATGCAACGACTTTGCTGGGGTGATGAAGATCACCGTTGCTCAAAGCAAGATTCGCCCTATTGCGAACCAGCAAGTTCGAAAGAACTTCTGGAACGCTCGTTGTTACCTCCTTTCACGAACTCGAAGAACTCCTTCGAACTTCAATGGTGGGCAGCACTACTCTCTTCGTCTCCTTATTTTGGCGTAAGTCCTTAATAAAGGCACGAAAAGAGTATTTATAGAGAAGGGCCGAAACCCTAATCCTAATCCTGGCCGGAACTGATTGCAAAAAGATAGGAGCGAATAATAAATTTTTTTGAATGAATTTAAATTCAAATCCCACAAAGATTGGATCTGATCAATTAACTTTATCTTTCCATAACCGCTCAAATCTTCCAATTAGCCACATCATATGCCACCTGCGCCCCATAGCCACTCAACCCGACAACCTGCGCGCGTAGCTGTGAAGCCCAAAGTAGAATGCGGCACCTGCGCGCCCAACCCCGCAGCCCCGCGGCCCTGCAGCACATGCGCGCCCAGCGCCGCAGCCCCGCGGCACCTGTATGCCTGCTGTGTCTCGCGCAGAGACGAGCGCACGAGCGCATCAACTGCGCACAATGCGCCTTGCGCAGATGCTGACATGCTAAGTGCAAAGTGCGCAAACAAATACTATTTTATGCCCTTGAGCCTGAGTCCGAGTCCGAGTCGCTAAGTCCCTTCTGGGCTTAGCTTGATAAGGAAATTATCCAATGAGCATGACAAAAAACATTAATGCTTCTTTATTGGTTTAGCCTTCTTTCCACTAGAAAAATGCCCCCACATGACACTCATGTGCCTCTCCACACTTCATGTGATCTCTCAACACAAGCAAAGCTTTATATAGAGATACCATCCATTTGGTTTTTCCAACGTGGGACTATCTTTCTAGTTTCTAAAGCAAAACACCAACCTCAAGCAAAAACACCAACATGTTATCACCTACCATTGACCTAAATCAAAAAATTGAAATCCCTTTGTTTTCCTTATGCTCTTATACAAATTCTAAGAATCCATACGTTGAACATCCCTTTTTGACAACGAATAAACAAAACACAAATAACTGAAATTAATAGCAAACACAAGATATAAGGTTGTTCAGTCGAAGATTAGCCTAAATCAACATAGCAACATGATAATTTCTTTATTGAATAAAAAAAACTTTACAAGAGTTGGTACAATAATATTGTATTGCACAAACCCTTGTGAGATCTCTAATGGGATCTTTTCTTTCTTCTCTCAATTCCCTTAGTGCTTCCTAGCAACATCACATGCAAAACTTCCTTAAACCTTTAATGGCCTCAAGCTCATCCAAATAGGGTTAGAAATAACCTTAATTAGGGTCTTCTAAATATTGGAACAAATCCTAGCCGTCAAAATCCATCCAAAAATGGACCCAAATAGAACTTTCCTTATTTTAACACTTGCAATATTACAACAGTGTCCCAATAACAGCCATGCACACATGATCCATCTGTAACCTATGGTAGAGTCCAGTGTATGAAATAAAAATCCTTTATATTATGCCAACACACCACGTCCGTCGACTGCCCTTTTATGGCCTGAGAGCTTAGATGGTACCCTGTGTGGAATAATTTCTTTTTAGAAAAAGATATGTTAGACGAGGTTTGAATCATGATGGCTCTTCTAGCATGTTAAAGTCCTTATCACTCTACCAAAACTCTAGAGTTGTGATGATGGTTGAGCTAGGAAGCACGGATACTCCAAAAATATGGATCTTGTCATGTTGGATGCATGTCTAAACATTCCAAAATACATTACGACACCATTATATGTGTCATCACTGTGTCCTTATCATGTCGTATTCCGTGTAACATAGTGTTTGAAGGTTAAATATTTTATAGTATTCCAACAGTTATAATAAATCTCAATGCTTGTCAACATAGCAAAATATTTGTCCCTACAATCCAAAGATACATATACTCACTGTTCTTAGATCCCACAGAACCTGCTTTTCTTTTCTTAGTGTCTGTTGGGAGACCCTTACTTGGATCCATGGGAAGGCTTTTGAACAAGTTCTCACTAACAAACCCTGGTTCTTCCTTGACTTCCAAAGTGGGGAGGATTTCTTCTTTCTGGCACCCACTAATCTCATAAATCTTCACGTCGAAACCCAAATCGCCGTCGTAAAAGAACACCAAAAAGTCTTCCAAGGAGACTCCATTATCTGCGACAAAAGTCTCCCATCCATCTTGGAAGAAGAAACAACCACCAAAGTTTTCAAGCTTGACATACCACTGCCTGCCTCTGGAGCTCCTGAGGATAGATTTTCCACACAGATTCTCACAAGTGTACCTCTTAAAATCAGTAGGAATTTGCTGAACCAACCAAATAAAGTATATATTATTAAAGGAAAAATGTGGGTATCAAAGAATAGGAAAAAAGAGTCTAATCTGTACTTAAATACCTTCAAAATTCACACTTTCTGAAGCTTTCTATCCATCATTACTGTTTTAATGTGTATTTGCTACCTTGAGTTTCTCTTCTTTTTCTTTCTTTTTGTTATTCCAACTCTCTTGTTACTATTTTTTTTGAGGCAATAAATCCAACACTAGTCCCGAGTGTTTGAGTGACATTTAGGGCTGCAAATGAACAGGGCATCTTGCAAGCTCGACTCAGACTTGACTTGGCCCAGTTCCATTAATGTGCAGAGCTTGAGCATGAAAATGAGCACAATTACCTTAACTAGCCAAGTTTGAACATAGGATTAGCTCGTGAACTCGATGAGTATCTGGCTTGGCTTGGCACAGCTCGACTATGACTCTTGACTCAACATGAGTCCACCGTATATAAATTCTAATTTTCTAGATTTGGATGTGAAACTGTCAGAAACGTATATAACAAATTTGTGTACTTTACGACAGAGCATAACTTTTAATCCCACATTGGTTGAGAACTAAGATGCAAATGTGAACAAAACTATTAATAAAGATGGTCAAAGCCTCTCATACTTGCCAAAGACTGACTATACATGACCATGGCCTATGACGTCTAGAAATTGAACTCAGTTCGAGCTCAAACTGCTTGCAAGCAGGATGTGGAGCCATTAATGCCGCAGCAGTTCCTGTCAGAAGGAACTTGGATGCTCCTTGAGGCCATCCACATCCGTTTTGTTTTGGCAGATGTGGACGGAAGTGGTCGGGTCCTCTTTTTTTAATTAGAAGTTAATATTAAATATTAATTTCTAATAAACTAAATAATTATTAATAATAGTTAAGTATCAATTTAGCTAAATATTAATTTATAATAAGTTAGATAATTTAGTTAGGAAACACAGACACTAAAAAAAAAGGATTTTGTCATCCAACACATACCGGAACCGTATCGGACACACCACGAACTTTTCCAAAATATAGTGAAAGACACATCAAAACATTGACGTGTTCGTGTTATCGTGTCTTTATACTGTGTTGTGTAATATATATACTAATATCCGTGTTCGTAGAATATAGGTGTCAAATACTTATAATGCTAGTTAATGCTAAACAATTTTAAGGTAATAAATAATTAAAATAGGTAACTAATAATGGACAATACTAATATTCTTTAATACATTATAATTAGTTAATCAAATTTTGGGTGATATTAATTGTCAATACTTAAATAAAAAAAGTTAAATAATTAGTATTAATAAATTATTACCAAATTAGTTATATAATTAATTTATGTTATGTTATAGTGCACTTTTTTAATTTTCCACCTCCTTCAAGTGTAGTGTGAATTTTAATTAAACGTACAAAACATCATATATGTCGAAATATTGCAAGAACTAGAATAAAACTCAAAAGCATATTTATTTCACATCCGGAAGTCACTTTCACACTTTCTGAAAGTTGCACGATCCAAACAGCCACTAAACTAGCGAGCTTGCACACGCAAAGCTCGACTCGATTATAGCCTTGATTGCATTTAAGTGTGACATGACATATTTAGGCTAATTTTGACGACACTTCACTTCTTACTCAGGACTAGCCCAGGATTGGGGCTAACCCAGGTTTGAGGAAAAATTACTCAGAACAGTCCAATTTTTTAGTTAGGGCTACCCCGAACCCCCCTCCCAACCCAATTTTCTACCTTCATTTCAACCTTTCACTCTCTCTCTTCCCAAAACCTCTCAAACCCCCCTTATTCTTCTCCACCACCTCCATTTCTCCATCTCCAACAAAATCCTAGATTCCTTCACAATCTTCTTCCCAATTTTTGGAAGAAATCACCCCCACTTCTTCTTATCCATCACCTCCATCTTCTCCAGCAAAATTCTAGATTCCTTCCCAATCTTGTTCCCAAATTTTGGAAGAAATTATTCCTAATCCTAGAACTATTAAAATATTTTGGAAAAAATTATTGGATGGAGAAGATTGAGTTTAGGGCTGTCAAAACTTATTGTATACAGAACAATTTTTTTTTCTAATTTTGGAAAAAAATATTACTAACGTAGCCCGCAACATAAAAATTACTAGGACTACTAAATTTTGGCAGTCCTAGTAGCATGTAGGACTGTCAAAACAAATATTTTGTCAGTCCTAAACTACACAAGCCCATTTTAGGACTGCCACAAAATTTTTGGCAGTCCTAGGTAGTCCTAGTAGCATATAGGACTGCCAAAACATTGTTTTGGCAGTCCTACATACCAAGTTTTATGAGTAGATTCGGATGTTAGGGATGTACATTGGATTTTTGGTCTAGACTAGATACATATGCTTATGAACAATGAGCATTTGATCATTTCTTTCTCGTTAATTTCATGGATTTGGGGGTTTTCGGGTTTCTTCTTATGCTTGGTGACAATTGGTAAACGTTTCTTCTCTTTTAACAATTCGATGATTAGATTAAATTAGTTGAGAATGCTACGGATCTGGAATCTGATCAATTTTTCCCTTGAGTGCATTGGGTTAGTTTTTCACCAGGAGCTGAATTTTTAGGGTTTTGATTACAATCGATGGACATTTGATCTTTTCTTTTCTGGTAACTTGATCGTTAGGAGGAAAAGTTAGAAACTTTCTAGGGTTGAAGAGAAAGAGAAGTGAGGAAGAAGACGAGAGAAAAAAAAATTGACTTATATACTTACATTTGGACTAGTCCTGAGTAAGTTTTCAAGTGGTAAACTTATAAAAAAAAATGGACTAGCCCTGAGTAAAGAGTGAAGTGCCCTTAAAATTAGCCCATATTTTATGTGACAGGAGGTTAAGTGCATGGTAACAATCAAACTCAACTGGCTCTTATGGTCACGGAGGAGGGGTATAACCTCCTTGGCTAGATGGACGGTCTCGGATCTCGGAATCGAACTTGATGTGTGTAACAGTGTGCACTGTGCACGAAATTCCGTACGTTACGCCAGACATTCAAAAAAATAGCTCATGGTAACAAAGTACAACAACAAAATAATACAAAGAAGAAATAAGCAAACTTACAAATTTGAAGGTATTTAAGTGCAAATTAGCAAGAAAAGAAACAAACATGCTAGTGATTATTACCAGGCTGCTTCTGAAATCACCCAGCATGACCTTGAAGAAAGAAGCTCTTTCCAGAAGTGAAGCAGCCATCAAGCCAGAAAGCTATGGTTCAAAGAAGAAGAGCTGGTCATTAATGAATGAAGGGAAGAAGACAGTAATGCTAGTCCTTTCTCTCGGAAGTAACCATATGGGAGCTAATTACTAACATCAATGAATGGAGGGAAGAAAAGAAGTACTGATTTCTGTTGCCGAGGCAGGGAGAGAGAGAGAGAGAGAGATGGGGCCCGCCATTGAAAGGAGGTGACGGTTAGCTGCTCTCTCTCAAAACAATGAATGAGTGGAAAGATTACAAATCAGACCGGAAAAACACCAAGGACACAGGGTTGGATCGATTCGATCAAACCAGTGGTTCAGATTAAATTAGTTATATTGACTTACAATTATATTTCAGTAGCTAATTAGTGTTTAGACCCTTACTTTATATCAATTTTGAGTTTAAGTCGTGACATATCCAAAATTGAAGAGTTTAGATCCTGAATTTTTGTTTTTAGTTTTTTTCCTATTATATCCTCATTCATGTTTGATAATGAAATTTATTATTATAGGTTAGAGAGGGTATAATGGAGAGAAAAAAATTCAGGGTCTAAAATTTTCAATTGAACATGTAAGGGCTTCAATTCTAAACTGGTATAAAATTCATGGTAAAAACGCTATATATATATATATATATATATATATATATATATATATATATATATATATATATATATATATATATATATATATATATATATATTAGTGTCATGGCACACGCTCGCGTGTGCAACACGTTTTACAAATATTAAAATTATTTTATGTGACAAAAATAATATACAACCAAACTTATTAAAAATATTTTTTTTCGATATAATTTTCTTATGTTAGAAATATTGATACCATCATATTTAATATTTCAAATATGTTGATGTTAATGATAGGTAATGCTTCCCTACTTTATCACATCTTTATTAAGAAATTTTTTTGCTTGTCAATTATAGTCACCATGATTTGCTAGACGTGTGCCTTTCTACAACTAACTTTTTGAAAAAAAAGGGAAAACATCATGAGGTCATAAAAAGTAAACTAAATATGGTCCAATTTAATTAGATTTAAATCTACTCAATGAATCTAATCTATAATTTAAATCTAATTTTAATTCTAATATAATCTAGTTAGATTCATAATTTAAATTCAATTCAATCTAATATATATATTAAAATCAATCAAAATCTCAATTTTAATATAATATAGTTAGATTCATAATTTTGATTCAATATAATCTAATATGTAATTTAAAGGCTTATCAAATTTTAAAATTAATTTGTTGTATATCAAATTCTGTTTAAATCAATGCCAAGATAATTAATTATTTTGGTATTTATTATTATAATATAATGTCATTTATTTATAAAATTATGTAGAAAATTAATAATTTTCATGACAAACTTTCTTATTTGAAGTCAAGAAATAAAACAACCATAGCACATTTATCTTAAAAAAAAAGAATTATACAAAATCCTAATAATACCTTTCGATGGCATTCGTTGTGTTGCCTGCAACATCCAGAGCATAAGTTCTCCCACAAATCCCTTTGGTTCATCACCTCCATAACATTGGTGATAAACATGTTACATAAAATATCTGTGTAATAGCGATTTGACGGGATGAAGCTTCGCAGTGTGGCAACACCAAATCTCTATATTTTACCGGTTGTCTTCTTCTTGGAGATTCTGATCTTGAAATTGGAGGGAAAGAGAGAAGAGAACAAAGAATTAGAGAAAGAGAGAAACGGATGGTGAGTGCACTGAAAGGAGACTATACGAATTTTAGATAGTCTACTAAAAATTTTGTTCTCTCAACACTGCTACTTTCACATATAATCTATTAAAAATTTAATATCATTTAAAATTTAAGCTAATCTAGTTTAGTTAAAATTTAATCTATTGGTTATTAGAATATTCTAAATCTAAATGCAACTTAAAAAAATTCACAAAAATCATGTAAGTAATATCCAATGTAAGATGCTAAAACATTATGTAGTTTGTCTTAATGTAGTCTAATGACAATTTAATCCAATTTAAAAGTAAAGTTTATATAATTTAAATTTTAATCCAATTAAAAACTTGGTAATTTTAATCTAATATAATTAAAATATAATCTATAGAAATACATTTGATACGACTGCACTAAACATAAAATTTTGATACGAAAGACGTGATAGATTGTTTTTTGCACGTTTAATATATAATATGAAGGACCTAAGAGGTTGCCAAATATTTACCAACTTTCTTACTAATAAGTTTCAAGATTGCAAGTGCAAAAATACACTGATACAAAAAAGTGATACTATTGATATTTATGTTTTAATTTGTGACCGAGAACTGGAGATATTAGAAAAAGATGATATATATAAATAATGATAAATAATTTCTACTATGTAAAAAAGTCATTAAAAGCAAAAGCAAGATATACGAACCAATCTGAAGGTAGCATGAGATATTTGGAGAACTTTTTTCTTTTTTTATTTATTTCCTTAGATGCTACAAAGCACAAAGCAAACAAAAAATAGTTACTTATGAAAAAGAAAAGAAAAGAGAAGATTAGAGAAAGAGAGAGAAAAAAGTTACGGACCTAAGATATGAGGAGGTTACAATTAGTTATAAATTCAATTTAGTGGAGAGTGTAAATGACCTTATTATTCCTATATAAATAATTATTTAAGTAAAGATGTATATAATCCAAATACCCATGGTATTTGGATTATATAATAGTATAGATATATATGTTTTGTATTAGCATGCGTACGTTGTGTAAGTCCCTGTTTTTTAAATTTTAGTTAATTAAGTGTTAATAAATTTTTAATGTCATTTATAGCCTTAAAATAATTATTAGGATTTTTATGAATTTTTTTTAGAATTTTTAAATGGTTTTTAAATGAGTTTTAAAATACAAAAATATTAATTTGTAATTTTCTAAATTATTCTAATATCTGTTTGTAATTTTCTAAATTGTTTTGTAGTCAGTTTGTAATTAATTATTTGTTATTAGTTACGGAATGTAAATTCTAATTTACATTTAGAGCTGGGAGGACCTAACTGTAAATCCTAAATCTAGGAGGACCTTATTGCTAAACCGCAGACACCCCCCCACGAACTCTCTCTCTCTCCTCTGGCTCACCCACCCCCGATGACTGCCACGCCGACGACGACCCGCGTTTCCCGGCCGACTCTGGCCAGCCCGACCGACCTAAGTCCTCTATTTAAACCCCCCTCTCTCCCCAGACCAAACCCTAACCCTAAATTCTTCCCACGACTACCACAACCGCCCTATCTTCCACTCTCACCCCCACCGGAACCCTAGCTCCGGCTAAACCCGAGCGCCGCCCCTACGACGAACGCCACCCCCTACCACCGCCACCAAAGGGTTCGCCGTGACAAGGCGAACGCGTCGCCACCCGAGCACCGCCGTCCCGACCGCTCCTCCGCCCGCCAGCACCCTCGAAATCCTCCTTCGACGACCGGACACGTGAGTAGCAGTATTTTTTCGTGTCGTGCGTGTCTCGTGTTGGTCCTATATTGTTCGCCGTGTTCTGGCGAGCACGAGTGTGGAACTGGACACGTGAAACTCGTGTCGTGCGTGTCGAATCGACCCAGACACGTAAATACCTGTGTCCCTAACTGTCAGGACACAGGACTGTATTATATTTTTTTTATCATTAACACTTAAAACCTAAATAAAATTAACCTAATCCTAACCCCTAATACAAGCTTGGGCTGACCCCCTGGATAGCCTGACCCGACATAAAACCCCCCTATGCGCACTGGCTCGAGTTCAAGCCCCCTTCTTCTATTTTTGTTTCTTTTTTTTTTTTTCTTCTTTTTTTTTCTTTTCTGTTTTCTATATATATATATATATATATATATATATATATATATATATATATATATATATATATGTATTTGACGGTATTTTATATATGTATATAATTTTATGTTAGTGAACTTATATATATATATATATATATCTATATATATATATATATATATAGATATATATTATATATATATATAGATATATTATTTGTGTTTATATACATATATGTATATATGTATATATTTTCATGTGTATATGTATTATTATATATACTTTATAAATAAGTGTTTCTTATATATATATATATATATATATATATATATATATATATATATATATATATATATATATATATATATATATATATATATATATATATATATATATATATATATTTGTATATATATACTTTATAAATTAAGTATTTTCCTTATACATAGATATATGTACTTTTTACATATGTATATATATCCACTATGCATAACTTTACCATATTAAAATATTAATATTTATTTTACACTTTTACCAATTTGTATTTTAGTGTATTTAAATTATTGCAACTATTTGGTGTCCAAGCCTAGCATGGGTTTTTTGGGCCCAAATATGTTTTACACATTCAAGACCTGTACAAGTCATATTGGACTTGATTCATGGCCTTGGGTCCTGTATTTGAACTTTGGTTCAAATTATGTACATGGACAAAATACACAGATAATTAATTATTTAATTGTGTGCAATGCTGTTTTTGGATTTCTAAAAATACTTAGAGTACTGTTAAAATTCTGAAAAAATAGTATTTAGATACTATGTTGATTTAGCTAATTTAGTATAATTTTTATAGTATTTAATTTACTGTTTTGCTACTAGTTTGGCATATGAAACCAAAACTCCTTTTCTGTATACTTAGGAAAAGCTGATTTTTATAAAATATTTGTACTGGTTAATAAATTCCAGAAAAATTATAATAAATTTCTATAATTAACAAGGATCATTTTGGTACTTTATTTTATGTAAAACTAAGCTTTTTATCTATCTCAAAAATTGTTGGAACATAATGTTCATTTGATTTATTTTATTGATTAATTACGACTTGTAACTTTTTGTGTTATTTTGAGTTTTAGCCGTGTTGAACCTCACCCCTCACTAGTGTAAAGACCCTAGAAAGTTAGTTAAAGTAGTGTGTCACCCCACATTGGTCTCCTATGCTAAATTATCAATTTTGGCTAGGTGCCCAGTCACAAGTCGTGTTTCACCAATTATTGTCTTAGCATTTTAGCTTAGTGTAAAAACTAAGTTATTGCATTTATTTCTACAGTGACGAGTTACCGGACATCTATAGCACTTTTATCGCAGCTTGTTTTGCTTTGCTTTGCTAGAGGCAAGTACTTTCTACGAACTTTACATACTGCTATAACAATAAACTGTGATTTACCAACCATGTTAAATGCTGATCCTTGGGGTAGCAAGTTAGAACTTTACATGTTGTATTACTTTCAGTCTCTACCATGTTTATACCGTATCTCATATCTCTCACATGCTTAAATAACTAAGGAGAAACTGCTAGTAGTGTACGTGATCATGATCCCCTTCTCCGTATGTATTTACCGAGCACCGTTACATTATATATGTATCTGTGTCGTATGTCTGGTCCCGCGTTTGTGTATGGATATACACAGATGCCGTTATGTGTACGTATGTGCACATCAGAAAATTGATATGTACCACTGTACATCCTGATTACCTATTGACTAATCACTCACCTACTACAGTTTTAAACTTTAAAATATATATCTATTGCCATGATAAAATGTACCTAAAACTGAACAAACATGATATGTTATTTCCTTTCATCACATGATCAGTATTATATGTTTGTTAGATTTAGTACTTGCTCCCGTCCTGACAGGATAATATTGTAGGTGTCCTTACTGAGGAGGAGTTACTCTGCGACACATATTATGGAGTTACTGCCGAGGACCCGGCTCTGCTTTACGAGGATGTTCCTGCAGGGAATCTCGCATAGTCGTCTTTTGTTTTTAGACTTTTGAGTAGACATGTATTAGGCTACATATTTTGTAACTGGACATGTATCCAGTTTTACTTTTCAGATCACTTGTACTAGGACATTTTACTATATATGACGACTTTTGTGTTTGGAGCATTTTATGACTTTTATTCACTTATAGAACTGTTAGCATATTTAGTCTTATCCTGTTGTCTTTAGAACAGCTTACTACGTTTTATATCAAACGTAGGCTGGGCATGACTCGGCCTGGCCCAACAATTTGGGTAGCGGGTCGTGACATATTTTAGTGGTGGCCCATGCAGGTCCTGACTAAATTGTTTGGTTACGTTATTGTACCAAGCATGCCTGCAATTAGGAACTTAAGGTAATTAGACAACATTAGGAATGACGCTTAGAACACCTAGAGGAATGCTAGGATTGCAACATAGGAAAACATCACATGTTTGCTATTATAATTAGATTTTCTTGCTTATGATTGCTTACTTTAAATAAGTCCTTTTTTTTACTTTTTTATTAGATGGTGCTTACTCGTTCATCCCAGTATGTTACACCTGAGAATGGTGCACTCCCTATCCAGTCAGCTGACCAGTTGACTGATACACCCCCACCTCCACCTACCACACTCCCCCACTCCACAGATCCACAGACCCAGATGCCTCCACCACCTTCCACCTCCCGGCAGGCCCCGATACTTCCACCACCCCCTATCATCATACCTACCCAAGCTTCTGCCACACTCGACGGGAACCAGCTGCTCACTATAATCCAGGGGTTCCTAACAACCCATCAGGAGCAGACTGCCCTACTCCGCCAGAGCATGGAGCATTCCGAGGAACGTCCCGTGGTCCCACCACCTGTAGAGCCACGGCAGAGAGCGGGGACGATCAAGGACTTCATGGGTATGAATCCCAAGGAGTTCTCAGGGACTGAGGGCATCGTAGTAGCAGATGACTGGCTAGATTCGGTAGAGAGGAAGCTCCTAGGAGTCAGGATGCCGGGTGACTTCCAGGTCGAGGCAGCAGGATTTCTGCTGATAGACTTGGCAGGAGTCTGGTTTCGGAATAAGCCGTTATTTGCGAGAGGGAGAGCCACTTGGGATCAGTTCAAGACCCAGTTCAAGAAGAAATTCTTCTCGACCACTGCTAGAGTAGCCATGGGGCTACGATTCCAGAACATCCAGCAGGGAACCGTTCTGTAGATGAGTATGCGGCAGAGTTAGTCGCCTGAGCCGTTTCGCTCCTAGTCTGGTTGCAGATCCAGAGGAGATGACTCGTAGGTTTTGCCATGGTCTAGTTCAAGACATTGGCATCCTTATAGTGGCGAACGGTACGACTGACTACTACCAGAGCCTAGAGTTGGCCCGGAGCATCGAGGAGCGTCTTCTGTCATGCAAGAGGCCGGCTTCTGTACACCATGAGGGACCGTCCAAGCGTCAGGCTTTCCAGCAGAGAGCACTGATGCCACCCCAGCAGACTTACCGTCCCCCTATATCACATCATCAGACCCCGCCAGTTGGAGCCCCAGGACCCCGGCAGCAGCCGAAGGGAGGTTTTTGTGCATTCTACAAGAGGGTAGGCAACGACGCTTCCATCTGCAGGAAGAAGTTGGGACAGTGGTTGGCTTGTGGGTCTGCCACCCACCAGCTTCGAGAGTGCCCAGTAGCGAAGACTAGAGGACCGCTTCCGACTCAGCAGCAGAGGTTTGGGCAGCATCTGCAGCAGCAGAAGGGACCTCAGGGGAGGGTTTATAGTCTAGCCCTCGAGCCAAAGCCGGAGCAGGTTTCGGAGCCGGATTACTTAGCTGACGTCATCACAGGTCATGTTTATTTGTATACTTTTCTAGCTGTATGTTTGTTTGATTCTGGTGCATCTCATAGCTTCCTATCATTAGAGTTTATGCATAAACACCATCTAGTAGCTACACCTACTGCGAAGATTAGTAGAGTGATGACGGAAGGAGGACCAGTGCCTATTAGATCTATCTATAGATGTTCTATTTTTATAGCCGGGAGAGAGTTCAGAGGACGATTCTTTGTGATGCCACTCCTCGGTTATGATATCATATTGGGGATGGACTGGCTTAGCTATGCCCATGCATCTATAGATTGTCATGAGGGTAGTATTTTGTTCAGTCCCCCAGGCACAGCACCATTCAGTGTCAGGAGGACAGGGCCGGAGATCAGCCTAGAGCCGAACTGTTGTACGAGAGTTGGGGACGTAGCACCGTCATACCCTATCATTAGGGAGTTTATGGATGTATTCTCAGAGGATCTTCCAGGGCTTCCGCTTGACAGAGATGTGGAGTTCACTAAAGATTTAGTGCCGGGTTCATCACCAGTATCCCGGGCCTGCTATGGAGTGAATCCCAATGAGGCAGTAGAAATGAAAGAGCAGATTGATGACCTGTTGAAAAAGGGTTTCATTCGATCCAATGCTTCTCCATGGGGAGCGCCAGTGCTCTTTGTGCCTAAGAAGGATGGTACAGTCCGGTTGTGTACTGACTACCGGGCCTTGAATGCCATCACCATCAAGAACAAATATCCTCTGCCCAGGATAGATGATTTGTTCGACCAGTTGAGCGGGGCGAAGGTGTTTTCCAGGATAGACTTGAGATCCAGGTACCACCAGGTGAAGGTTAGGGCAGCAGACATCCAGAAGACAACGTTCAACACGAAGTACGGACAGTACGAGTTTCTGGTGATGCCATTTGGTCTCACAAATGCGCCAGCTGTCTTTATGAATTTGATGAATAAGAAATTTCACCAGTATCTGGATAAGTTCGTCGTAGTATTTATCGACGACATCCTGATATACTCGAAGATGCCAGAGGAGCATGTAGAGCACTTGCGGATAGTTTTGGGGATTCTGAGGCAGGAGAGATTGTTTGCCAAATTGTCGAAGTGCGAGTTATTTTTAGACCGAGTGGAGTTTATCGGCCATGTAGTCACTGGTGATGGAATCTCGGTGGATCCCAGGAAGATTGCTGCAGTTGAGACATGGAAGGCTCCGACGTCAGTTTCAGAGATCAGAAGCTTTCTGGGTTTAGCAGGCTATTATAGAAAGTTCGTCCAGGACTTTGCTAGGATAGCTGAACCCATGACGAAGCTGACGCAGAAGGACGCAGAGTACATCTGGTCAGAGGACTGCCAGGCAGCGTTTGAAGAGCTGAAGAGGAGGCTGACGACCGCTCCAGTTCTGACTTTACCTTCAGGTTCTGGAGGTTTTACCATTTACAGCGATACTTCTGGGAAGGGGCTAGGATGTGTCCTACAGCAGCATGGAAAAGTGATTGCTTATGTATCTAGGCAATTGCGGACTCATGAGAGGAATTATCCTACCCATGACCTAGAGTTAGCTGCGGTGATCTTTGCACTCAAGTTATGGAAATATTACTTATACGGAGAGCGTGTGGAGATCTTTACTGACCACAAAAGCTTGAAGTATGTGTTCACGCAGAAAGAGCTAAACATGAGGCAAAGACGATGGTTGGAGTTGATAAAAGACTTCGACATCGATTTACAGTATCACCCTGGAAAGGCAAATGTGGTGGCGGATGCGCTGAACAGGCATCCGATGGCATGGTACCTGATGATTGATCGACATTTGCGGGAGGATCTGGAGAAGCTCGGTATCGAGCTAGTTCGGCCAGGATCAGTGATACAGATGATGGCGCTTGACATTCAGTCAGGTTTGATGGAGCAGATTAGGGAGGCACAGTCTACAGATGAGAGCCTTCGCAGACTTCGAGCCCAGGTATTAGCTGGATTGCTGGATGACTTCACGATAGCAGAGGATGGATCCTTGAGGCATGGCAGCCGATTGTGCATGCCGAAGGGAGAGCTGGTAGAGGCAGTCTTGCAGGAGGCGCACCGATCGAGATATTCTATTCACCCTGGTGCTAATAAGATGTACCGTGACTTGCGGGAACATCTTTGGTGGCACGGGATGAAGAGGGATGTATCACGTTTTATCTCGAGATGCCTAGTTTGCCAGCAGGTCAAGACAGAGCGCCAGAGGCCAGCTGGTTTGTTGCAGCCGTTACCCATTCCCGAGTGGAAGTGGGAACATATTACGATGGACTTTGTTTCAGGGCTTCTTCGTTCCCAAGGAGGGAAGGATGCCATTTGGGTCATCGTAGACAGGCTGACGAAGTGTGCGCACTTCATACCCTTCAAGGTGGGGCTTTCCACCGAGAAGTTGGCGGAGCTATACATGCAGCAGATAGTTCGCCTACACGGAGTGCCGTTGAGCATCGTGTCGGACAGAGACAGCAGATTCATATCCCACTACTGGAGGAGCTTGCAGGAGGAGTTGGGCAGTAGGCTCATGTTCAGTACGGCGTACCACCCGCAGACAGATGGATAGTCCGAGAGGACGATACAGACACTGGAGGATATGCTGAGGACCTGCGTGCTGGACTTCGGAGGATCATGGGAGAGCCATCTGCACTTGGTAGAGTTTTCATACAACAATAGCTACCAAGCCAGTATCGGTATGTCTCCTTTCGAGGCGCTATATGGACGACGATGCCGCACACCGCTCTTTTGGGATGATATCGGAGACAGAGTTATGCTTGGGCCAGAGATGATCACGGATGCAGCAGAGAAAGTCGGGATGATCAGAGACAGGCTCAGAGTAGCTCAGGACAGGCAGAAACACTGGGCTGATGCTAGTCGCAGACCGATGGAGTTCGTAGATGGTGATATGGTGCTAGTGAAGATATCACCTACTAGAGAGACGATCCGGTTCGGACGAGGAGGGAAGCTGAGCCCCAGATACATCGGGCCGTTCGAGATACTTGGCAGGATCGGAGAGGTAGCTTACAGGGTTGCACTTCCACCTAACCTAGCAGGAGTTCACGATGTCTTTCACGTATCTCAGCTGAGGAGATATGTTCCAGACCCCAGTCATGTGCTAGATCATATAGAGTTGGAGGTCGGACCGAGCCTTACAGTTTTTGAACAGCCAGTGGAGATATTAGACAGGAGAGAGAAGAGGCTGAGGAACAAGGTTATACCCCTATTGCGAGTAGCTTGGAGCCGTCACTCCCCAGGTGAATCTACTTGGGAGAGGGAGTCGGACATGATGGAGAGATACCCTTACTTGTTCGATCCAACCGCTGCGAGGGGACCACCCGTTCCCGCTTGATACCTTAGAGATTAGTTTCGATCATAGCCTTAGTCATTTTTTTGCATTGCTTACTATGTTAGATTATTGTAGGGTCTTCAATCCTTGTGAATTTTGAGGACAAAATTTTTCAAGGAGGGAAGACTTGTAAGCCCCTGCTTTTCAAATTTCAGTTAATTAAGTGTTAATAAATTTTTAATGTCATTTATAGCCTTAAAATAATTATTAGGATTTTTAGGATTTTTTTTAGAATTTTAAATGGTTTTTAAATGAGTTTTAAAATACAAAAATATTAATTTGTAATTTTCTAAATTGTTTTAATATCTGTTTATAATTTTCTAAATTGTTTTGTAGTCAGTTTGTAATTAATTATTTGTTATTAGTTACGGAATGCAAATTCTAATTTACATTTAGAGCTGGGAGGACCTAACTGTAAATCCTAAATCTAGGAGGACCCTATTGCTAAACCGCATACACCCTCCCTACGAACTCTCTCTCTCTCCTCTGGCTCACCCACCCCCGACGACTGCCACGCCGACGATGACCCGCGTTTCCCGACCGACTCTGGCCAGCCCGACTGACCTAAGTCCTCTATTTAAACCCCCCTCTCTCCCCAGACCAAACCCTAACCCTAAATTCTCCCCACGACCACCACAACCGCCCCATCTTGCACTCTCACCCCCACCGGAACCCTAGCTCCGGCTAAACCCGAGCGTCGCCCCTACGACGAACGCCACCCCTACCACCGCCACCAAAGGGTTCGCCATGACAAGGCGAACGCGTCGCCACCCGAGCGCCGCCGTCCCGACCGCTCCTCCGCCCGCCAGCACCCTCGAAATCCCCCTTCGACGATCGGACACGTGAGTAGCAGTATTTTTTCGTGTCGTGCGTGTCTCATGTTGGTCCTATATTGTTCGCCGTGTCCTGGCGAGCACGAGTGTGGAACTGGACACGTGAAACTCGTGTCGTGCGTGTCGAATCGACCAAGACACGTAATACCTGTGTCCCTAACTGTTAGGACACAGGACTGTATTATATATTTTTTTATCATTTAACACTTAAAACCTAAATAAAATTAACCTAATCCTAACCCCTAACACAAGCTTCGGGCTAACCCCCTGGCCATCCCGACTCGACATAACCCCCCTACGCGCGTTGGCTCGGGTTCGAGCCCCCCTTCTTCTGTTTCTGTTTCTGTTTCTTTTTTTTTCTTTTTCTTTTCTTTTCTGTTTCTATATATATATATATATATATATATATATATATATTAGTATATATATGTATATACTGTATTTTGACAGTATTTTATATATGTATATATAATTTTATAGTTAGTGAACTTATATATATATATATTTGTGTTATATATATATATATATATATATATATATATATATATATATATATATATATATATATATATATATATTTTATATTTTCATGTGTATATGTATTATTATATATACTTTATAAATAAGTGTTTCCTTATATATATATATATATTTTATATATATTATATATATATATATATATATATATATATATATATATATATTATATATATATATATATATATATATATATATTATATATATACACTTTATAAA
Source organism: Iris pallida (assembly GCA_029216955.1). Lineage (NCBI taxonomy): Eukaryota > Viridiplantae > Streptophyta > Magnoliopsida > Asparagales > Iridaceae > Iris > Iris pallida. Next base: position 11,546,872 of record JANAVB010006598.1, read on the forward strand.
TTAAGTATTCTCCTTATACATAGATATATGTACTTTTTACATATGTATATATATATTCACTATGCATAACTTTACCTTATTAAAATATTAATATTTATTTTGCACTTTTATCAATTTGTATTTTAGTGTATTTAAATTATTGCAACCATTTGGTGTCCAAGTCTAGCATGGATTTTTGGGCCCAAATGTGTTTTACACATTCAAGACCTGTATAAGTCATATTGGACTTGATTCATGGCCTTGGATCCTGTATTTGAACTTTGGTTCAAATTATGTACATGGACAAAATACGCAGATAATTAATTAATTATTTAATTGTGTGCAATGCTGTTTTTGGATATTTAAAAATACTTAGAGTACTGTTAAAATTATGAAAAAATAGTATTTAGATACTATGTTGATTTAGCTAATTTAGTATAATTTTTATAGTATTTAATTTTCTATTTTGCCACTAGTTTGGCATATGAAACCAAAACTCATTTTCTGTATACTTAGGAAAAGCTGATTTTTATAAAATACTTGTACTGGTTAATAAATTCCAGAAAAATTATAATAAATTTCTATAATTAACAAGGATCATTTTGGTACTTTATTTTATGTAAAACAAAACTTTTTGTCTATCTCAAAAATTGTTGGAACATAATGTTCATTTGATTTATTTTATTGATTAATTACGACTTGTAACTTTTTGTGTTATTTTGAGTTTTAGCCGTGTTGAACCTCACCCCTCACTAGTGTAAAGACCCTAGAAAGTTAGTTAAAGTAGTGTGTCACCCCACATTGGTCTCCTATGCTAAAATCATCAATTTTGGCTAGGTGCCCAGTCACAAGTCGTGTTTCACCAATTATTGTCTTAGCATTTTAGCTTAGTGTAAAAACTAAGTTATTACATTTATTTCTACAGTGACGAGTTACCGGACATCCATAGCACTTTTATCGCAGCTTGTTTTGCTTTGCTTTGCTAGAGGCAAGTACTTTCTACGAACTTTACATACTGCTATAACAATAAACTGTGATTTACCAACCATGTTAAATGCTGATCCTTGGGGTAGCAAGTTAGAACTTTACATATTGTATTACTTTCAGTCTCTGCTATGTTTATACCGTATCTCATATCTCTCACATGCTTAAATAACGGGTTAAGGGAAAACTGCTAGTAGTGTACGTGATCATGACCCTCTTCTCCGTATGTATTTACCGAGCACCGTTACATTCTATATGTATCTGTGTCGTATGTCTGGTCCCGCGTTTGTGTATGGATATACACAGATGCCGTTATGTGTACGTATGTGCACATCAAAAAATTGATATGTACCACTGTACATCCTGATTACCTATTGACTGATCACTCACCTACTACAGTTTTAAACTTTAAAATGTATATCTATTGCCATGATAAAATGTACCTAAAACTGAACAAACATGATATGTCATTTCCTTTCATCACATGATCAGTATTATATGTTTGTTAGATTTAGTACTTGCTCCCGTCCTGATAGGATAACGTTGTAGGTGTCCTTACTGAGGAGGAGTTACTCTGTGACACATATTATGGAGTTACTGCCGAGGACCCGGCTCTGCTTTACGAGGATGTTCGTGCAGGGAACCTCGCCTAGTCGTCTTTTGTTTTTAGACTTTTGAGTAGACATGTATTAGGCTACATATTTTGTAACTGGACATGTATCCAGTTTTACTTTTCAGATCACTTGTACTTGGACATTTTACTATATATGACGACTTTTGTGTTTGGAGCATTTTATGACTTTTATTCACTTATAGAACTATTAGCACATTTAGTCTTATCCTGTTGTCTTTAGAACAGCTTACTACGTTTTATATCAAACATAGGCTGGACATGACTCGGCCTGACCCAACAATTTGGGTAGCGGGTCGTGACACGTTGGATGTGGTAGTGCATGTGATTGAGATGATGGAATGTTTTCCTAGAGGTGTACTTGGTTTCAGTTTCATTTCTGAGTTGGGTCCAATCCTTATAGAAACTGGTTACAGTTTCATTTTTAAGTTTAGAAGTCAGTTTGGATTTATGATTTTCTGTATTTTCGGTTTTTCCACAAACCAATAGTGGTAATCTACTTCGTGCATTTATGAACAAATTGACAAAAAGAGACCATGAAGTTGAACATATATTTGTGTACCATGTTATCATGTATCTTGTAATAAATGACAATATACGACAATAATATCTTGCCATATATTGTTCATAATTTTTGGCAACTAAATATTGTCATTAATAGTAATCATTATAGGCAACAAAAAGTTTCTTACAAGGCAACAATTAATTACCGTAAGTTAGTTCCCTTATACGGCAATAACTGAAAGATGCCGTAAATAAGCAATTCTGACACAACCTTTTATGGCACACTACGGCAACGTCGAATTATTGCCGTATTTGTGTTTCCGTGGCAACATGTTATTTATTAACGGCAATTTAAGGTTGCCGTATAAAAGATTATTTCTAGTAGTGAACCAAAGGTAGTAATAATTTAAAAAATGTCGAAGTCCTTAAATTAATAGCATAAATAAAATAATATAGAGACATAATTTTCCAAAAATATATGAAATAATATAGAGACATTATCCAAAAAATGAAAGAAAAAAATCTCTAACTATTAATGTCCATGCTTAGGAATAACACATTTGTTGAGAATAAAACTTTTGATGAACACGTAAAAATAAACAAAATTTAAATGAATAGTAGTTTTTATATAACTATAGTATGGTATAAATTAAGAAGTTGAAGTATTAAACTTTATCCAAAATTTATAATTTACATGTAGAAGTTGATTTATTGTTAAGCAAGTAGATCTATTCAAATTTATTTGTTAAAATTCTGAAATCGACTTGGCTTTCGCAACACATAATTTTATAGGACTTATTATTAAGAATTTGAAGTATTAAACTTTATCCAAAATTTAGAATTTACAGATGGAAGTTGATTTATTGTTAAGCAAGTAGATTTATCCAAATTTATTTGTTAAGATTCTAAAATCGAATGGCCATCCACAACACATAATTTTATAGGACTTATTATTAATAACAAAATAATCAACTTGACTTAAAGTCCCTTCTGATTATACTATATATTTGTATATCTTCAAAAAAATCTACTATTTGAAAGACTAGCCAATAGTGGTGTATTTCAGTATTTGTACCTTCTTGACGCATTTCTTCTCCCTGACTTAGTACCTGTCAAATCAGACATACATGTATCCGCAAAATAATACTGTAAAATACAAAGAAATTAACATTTTACAAAACTAACCCAGAGCAAACTAAAACATGTAAATAACCTATAAATAATTTGTTTTCTTGTGTGATTAGGCAATTTATACCTATAGGGACATGTCATGTTGTTGGCCATCTTCTTTGTTGGGAGCTTGGTCCCCTTCATGGCGAGGAAGTCGATCATCTTCCCTTCCTTGAAGGTGACACCTAAATTATCGGACACTCCAATCGCGAGCTATGGGGCTTGTTTGGACATCTTTTCTTATCGGCACGGAATGAGTTGATCTCTCTTCTACATTCTTGATCATACAAAAAAAAAATCTTTTTTCTTCATGTTTTGCTTACTTTTGATGTGGTGGTACATTCTTAAAGGCTATTTGTTAGTTCTTTGGCTAGATCACCAGTAATTCCTGTGGA